>JAXQGX010000864.1:0-11082 GCA_037040455.1 Irpex sp. P115-07
GCACCTCAACCGTCCAACTCGGCGTCGCAGCCCGCTCCCAAATGCTCCGCGCCCGGCGCGGCTTCCCCCTCCCCTCCGATCCCTCTTCCACTTCTGCCCCTCCCAACTCTTATCCCACTTACTCTACACCTGGACAGCCGAGAAGCAATGGGAGCAGGAGCATATGGGGCGGCGGCGGAGGACCGAAGTTCGCGAGTGAGATGGGCGGGATGCTTGGGGGTGGTATACCTGGGTTGGAGGGGATCAGGGGAGGGTATGGAGGCCCGTATGGGTATGCAAATGGGTACGCAGGGGGAGTGTCGAACGTACCGGGGGAGGGGATCCAGGTTCATTATCAAGGTGCGTTTCTTCGCCTATTCTGTACGAACTCGAATGTACTAACGGAATGGGTATTTGTTGTAGGCGGCGTCCAACGAAAATCATACGCCTGGGCAGAATCCCCCGATGAAGATGAAGGGACCACGCATTCCGGATGCGGACCCTCTTCGAGCTCGGGAGGGACGGGGACGAAGAGACCTGCGGTTGCGGGGGCGGGAGGGGAGGAGGGGTTTGTTACGTTGGGGAGGATTGTGAGGGGTGGTGCGAGGAGTCTTTGGAGGAGTTTTTCTGTGGGTTCGAAGGATAAGGATAAGAAGAAGAACAAGACGCAAGTGGGCGGTAGTAGCAATGGGGAGAGCGAGAAGCAGGTACCGGTGGGGGTGAAGGGCGGTAAAGCCGAACCACGACAAATACAAGGGGAGGAGGAGAGGCAAGGAATGGAGAGGGAGGAGAGCGTCACTGTAAGGGTGCTTGCTGTGGCCGAGTCGCCGCCGAGGGGGTTGTTTGAGGGGAAGGGGAAGGAGTTGGAGCCACCTCCATCTCAGTCTCCATCTCAAAGTCAATCTCAAGATCCATCTCAAGCTCAATCACAAGCACAATCCTCGCCTCAATCAGAGGAACCCACCTCACACCCAACTACAACTACATCGCAGACCCCTCCACCACCACAGCCACAGCCACAAGATGTAGAAGAAGACGAAGACGGGAAAGCGCAAATCGAGCAAGTGGAGGTTGAAGTTAGTAGTGTTGGTGTTGGAGGTGTGGGTGTTGTTGGGGTGAGTGAGGAGGTGGTGAGGGAGTTGGGGGTTGGGGAGTATGATGTTGTGAGGAGTTTGACGGTTGATGGAGTTGATGAGGAAGAGGCGGAGGATGGTGGTGGCCCTGACGTGGGTGAAGAAGAAGAGGGAGACGATGATCGTGAAGACGAAGGAGGTGAGAAGCAGGGAGAGGAGCAGGGAGAGAGAGACGATGACCGTGAAGACGAGGGTGACGACGATCAAGAAGGTGCGGCAAAACGGGGAGACATAGGGGAAGAAGCAACACCGGAAGACTCGGGAGAAGACCACGAACCCGAGGAAGAAGAAGAAAAAGGCCACGTATGGCTTTCAGAAGTAGACCCGAACGCCCTCCGGCGGCGCATCGAGCGGGCGCAGAGCGAGCAGTCCCTCCGGCAGTCTGCAAAGAATGGGAGTAGGAGTGGAAGTGGAGGCGGGTTGGTGAGGAGGTTTTCGAGTTTGCGGATTGGTGGTGGGGGGCGGTGAGGATTGGATGGTCGATTGCTGGATGGGAATGAGGAGGATGGAAATAGGAGGATATTGATGTTGAGGTGTCCCTGCGTCCCTGCACCTCCGTGCGCATATATGCATACATGGACAAACTTCGATGTTGATATGGTGAGGTGTGCGCTCCTGCACATCCGCACGCATACATTGACAAACTTCGATGACACTCAACCACGACTCTCGTTCTCTCCGCGCAGCTAAGGGCGTGCCCGATATCGCTGTGCCTTGCGCTCTACCACCAACACCTTCCCATCCAACTTCACCCTACAGCCTTCGCTCTCGCCTCTCGCTCCCACCGGCATTGTCGCTTGCACCCGCATTATCGCTTTCCCTTGCTATCCCTATCAAACCACGCATCCAACAACGCGCAATCGAACCATCCTCGCATATTTATTCACCCACCACACGCACAGGTCGTTTTCTCTTGGTTACATAGTTGCATATGGTCGACGCCAGCCGGATAGTAGTAGTGACTTACACATACGGCCGTTCACCTTACATTCGTTCTTTCGTTCATTTCTTCTCATCCTTCTTGATTCACACACACATACACATCTGGGGCCATTGGAGTTTTCCTCTTCTCCTTTCTTTCTTACTCTCACTGTCACTGTCACTCTCCTCATCCATCCACGCATCAAGCATCACGGCATGATACATATGCATACTTATTCTTATTCGTACTTAGACCTCGGTTTTGGTAATCAAAGGCAAATACATATACCACATCATAGACTTACTTGTGCTATCCTGGTGAGCTGATATGTACGGAAGGAGGAGGATATTAAAGTATAGCATTGCAAGGCGTAGTGGTCTGATAACTGCTCGAAAAGGAAGGAAAAGTTGGCGCTCACTGGATCTCTGATTGATCGCTGGTTCACTGTTACTCATGGATGATGTAGCCGCTATTTCGATGCTGTTATGGGTAAGGTTAATTTAGCTTGTATCGGGCATGTCTTACTCAGAGCACCTCATATTGCGTATGCTGAAGATTAGATTTACGAGACGATCAATCGTACTATGCGTGACGTTACAAAGTCACGCAACTCCACTGCCCAGTCACGGTGCTCAGCGCTACGTACTTCAAGTTGCTCAGTACCTCGATGGTAGCTCTGCGATGAGATTTATGCAACGTATACATTCTATAGCTGAATGTATATGCGCAGCGCTTTGCTGGACTTGACTGCACCTGCGTATTTGCTAATACTCAACGGTGAGTAGTAGCTTTCTCGTATCATCATCTCAGGACGTTGTTGCTGACAAACAAAGTGCACATCTTTTTAGTAGGACCTGTCAACGCTCTGGGCCCACTCTATGGCCACCGTCGCCATTGCACATCAACAATATCAGGGCCGCCCATGGCTACTATAGGTCGAGGACGTACCAGTATGGTTGGTAAGCGACGTATCAGGTCGCTAAGTTCGAGTATTGGTAAGAACGACGATGAGTAAGCCACCGAAATCGGCAAATATACGCGATAGTCTCGTCTGTATAAATTCAGACAATGTACAGCCTGAGGTGTATCGCTCACACCTACTCCTACGCAACAAGATGGCCACTCCGAAACTGTTCACTCCGACTAAAGTAGGGGGCAACACCCTCCAGCATCGCGTAGTCTTTGCACCCACTACTCGGCTCCGCGCAGACGACAAGCACGTACCCATCGTTGAGCTAGTGGCCGAGCACTACGCGCAACGTGCAGCAGTCCCTGGGACGTTGTTGATAGCAGAAGGCACCTTGATCTCCCCACAGGCTGGTGGGTTTGGCAACGCCCCTGGTATTTGGAGTAAAGAGCAGGTATCTGCGTGGAAACAGGTGCGTATCCAGAGATGTATCCCCTTCATACATAATGCTAATCTATTGTGCACGTGGCAGGTTGTAGATGCAGTGCATGAACGCGGTTCCTTCATTTATGTGCAGTTGGCTGCGATCGGACGAGCAGCTTTGCTGGACGTATTGGAGAAGGATGGGGGACATCCATTGGTGTCTTCTTCGGATGTCTTACTTACGGGGGCATCTGCTCCGCCCAGACCCTTAACTGTTGAAGGTCAGCGCGCAGTGATTTACCTGGCCGTTAACGTGCTTACACTGTCCTTTCTTACAGAGATCAAGCAGTACGTAGAGGACTTTGCTACAGCGGCCTATAACGCGGTGCATGGTGCAGGTTTCGACGGAGTCGAGATACACGGAGCAAATGGATACCTCATCGACCAATTCATCCAGGACAATGCCAACAAACGCACAGACGAGTATGGAGGCTCCATCGAGAACAGAGCGCGATTTGTGCTTGAGATAGCTGATGCCGTCGTCGCCAAGGTTGGTGCAGAGAAGACTGCCCTCCGAGTGAGTCCGTGGAGCCGTTTCCAAGGTCAGTCCTATCCAGTCCCGGTTTCTACAGCGGAGAATAACCGAATGGCTAGACATGCGCATGGAGGACCCAATACCTACCTTTAGCTACATCGTTCAGCAGCTTGCAGACAAGTATCCCGACTTCGGTTTTATCCACGTTGTAGAACCGCGCGTGGATGCGTACACCGATCGAGAACCGGGTGAAGATGAGGTCAGTTCAATTAACTACGCCAGTGCCCCATAAACACTACTACAACTCACACGCTCTGTAGTCAAACGACTTCATTCGCAAGATTTGGTCGCCTCGCCCTTTGATCAGCGCAGGAGGATATAACCGGGAGCTCTCGCTCGAGGTTGCAGAGACAAAGGGAGACCTCATCGCATGGGGTCGTTACTATACATCCAACGTGAGTGCTCTGAGCCACCAGCAATGTACTCAACACCTTTCTGACAATTGATGTCTAGCCGGATCTGCCGCTGCGCTTGAAGAAGAACCTACCGCTGGCAAAGTACGATCGAAACACGTTCTACAACGCTACGGAAGCTTTGGGGTACAATGACCACCCATACGCTCCAGAGAACGAAGCAGAGCTGGGCAAGATTCCGGTACTCAGGCCTCAAGTCTAAGTGACTTCCTAAATAGCTGCACCGTGATATGACACGTCGTTCGTGGGCACTATAATGACCTTTCTAGTCCGTATTTATTGGGGATAAGCATATGTATGGAAGATGGTGCCTTTGTTATTTATATTTTGAAGTCCGCATTTTATTACGAAGGATTGTGTCTGTTTTGAGCTATTGTCTCATAATATACACAGTACGTGAAGATGTTTGAGGCCAATAATGGTACTACAGGCACGGAGGAACATATAAGTATTGACCGACCAGGTACACTACACCCCAACGCAACCTGTACTTCCAGTGTTAACAAGCTTATGACGCGTATCTCTACCCTTACCGAAGTAGGGGAGCACTCTCCTCGTCCCCTCCTCCCCTTTCCCCTCTCCACCAATAACTTACGATGCCATCGATCAACGCCTCACCAACCCACACCGATGCGAGTACCGCGAACACCAAGGCCGACTCGTGTACAAAACCACTACTCCTTTGATACACAAACACACCCCACAAATACCACACAATCGTGAGCCACCCATATAAACCTCCGGCAGTAGACGATTGAAGGTAGAAGAGGGCAAGAAAGACGCAGATCTTGGTGTATGTGCTAGCTGGTTGCGTAGCCGCATCCACGCCGAAGGCTGCGAAGCCGGAGAGGAAAATGAGGACGGTCGTCCAGGCGTAGTAGAGGGAGAAGGGGATGTAGACGAAGATTGAGGCTGGTATGGGTGTTGTATATTGAAGCTGTATCTCATCGAGGATTTCGTATATGTCGGAGATAAGGAAGGAGTTGACGATGGCGACAAGGAACGCTTCGCGCAGTAAGTGATGAAAATGACATCAATACTATAGGTTCAACGTGATTGAGCCAAGATCCAGCTTACTCACCTAATAAATATTCATGGATGTGCCACAGGTAGAGGTAAAGAGCGGTCACTTCCATGACCACCAGAAATCGCCAAGAAATGCCTTCCACAACAATGCGACGACCATTCTCAGTGAATTGGTAGATAATGGTTCCGAGGAGGAGGAGATGAATAACGGGCCTTGCACAGATTCGCCTTGTGAGCGTCTCCACGAGGCTTTTGTTTTATGCACACATAACGCACCAGATCAACAACACCCAAGGAGCCGGAGTGATATAAGTGAGTTTGCTAGCCCCATCATCATAGGTACCGTTCCCAACGAAGTATACATGGGTACCCGTAAAGAAAAGGTAGGCCAATATGTTAACAATCTGTAGTAACGATGATTTATTAGGCTCAGATTGCTCGCAGTTTCCCGTCCAATAATACTAGCTCACTTACTTTGGGTAAGGCACTATGCGACCAATGTGGATCCGAATCTGAGTTCATGGTCGTTCAGATTTGTATGCGAAGGTGAGTGGGTGAGAAGAGGAACAATGAACTACGGCGCCGTCAATATACCCTTCTCCTGCACACCAGCTGTGAAGCTGCCCTTCTGCACACCTGACAGGCCACGATGTAGGCTCGCGGCTACCTTGTGTGTAATCATTGACAGTTACCTTACACGATCAAGAAACGTACCTAGAATTCCGGAAAAGCAGCCTACAGTTCGCCAGCAAGAAGTCGCGTGGTTCCAGGGTCGTCCCGGCGAACACCAAGAATTGAGCTCACGAGCTCATCCTTTGCGTATGTATACAACAGCTGTAAAGAAAGCGTACTATTATACCTGAAGCATATCCGGATATCAGCAGTAGAGATGACCAGTCGAATCCATACTATATGGCAGACTCGGAAAGAAAAGAATGGAATAGAGTTACGAGTCATCGATCAATGCATGGAAATAGTGAAGACGAAACAGGGAATCCAAACACAATCACCGTTACAAGACGACATGCAGAAGGGTTCCCATGCGCCGTTTCACAACAACATAACCACCGCCTAGAAGCGGTGAACGCTCCTCATCTATCTGAACCTCCCTTTCCGCCCTCCTCATCCTGATCATTACTACCATAAATACCCAAATCGTGGCAAGTACCGCAAACACCAATGTCACATCGTGAACGAATTCGCTCCTCTCTGGCTTCTGGTGCACAAACGCGGCCCAGAGGTACGACAGGATGGTGATACTTCCCGCGGGAGAGTAGAGCGCATCACTGGCTGCAGCAAAGTGAAGGTGACAAAGTGCAAGCACGACGCAAACCTTGGTTCCGGTTCCAGCAGGGTGAGTGTACGCGTTGACGCCGAAAGCTGCGAATCCACTGAGGCAGTTGAGGACACGGATCCACCCGAGGTAGAGAGAGAATGGAATGTGGATGAAGAGTTGGTCTAGATCAGACGCATGCGAAGGGTCTTGTTGTTCTCTGATGATATCATGGCTGGTTGAGTCAAATCCAACGAGAAGGAAGCTGACAATAAACGCTACGATACACAAGGATGATCACCAACGTGCGTCAGATGTGCGATCAGACTGCCAGCCTGCCACTCACCTAGCAGATATTCATGTGACGCCCATAAGTGAGCGTACAATGCGCTCAACAACATGAGGATCATGAACCACCACGAAAGTCCTTCAATGATGACTTTGTGACCTTTATCGGTAAACTGGTAGATGATTGTGCCGAGGAAAAGGAAGTGAATAATCGGCCTGTAAAGTACCGATAACGTCAGGATAATGAGACTGAAGATATGAGTCACTACTTAGCATTAGTGAATTGGACGTACCATACGAGGAATGCCCAAGGAGCCGGTGTAACATAGGTAGGCTTTCCACTATCGGCATTGTAGAGGCCACCATAGGTAAAACCAACATGGACCCCCAAGAATAACGCATATGCTACAGCATTCATCATCTGCACCAATATTTCAGCCAGCTAGAGAAATCGGACCAAGGGGGAAGTCACCTTCAGAACAAGTCCATACGAAGACGAGGACCGTGAGGAGCGTCGGAACATGTTCACTCGTAACAGACAGAAGGAGTGAAGAGATGGGTGAGAAGAGAGAGTGAAGAGTCTGTAGCACTGGTTTCGACTGCTTGTGCAGCCTGCGCCTTATTGGCCATGCTACTGACGCATTCATTCTTGCACGTTTGCAGCATGCCGCAGTAGAGTATTTTGGTTGGACAATTTAAATCGATTTCTGCGAAATATTTGGGCTCCACTCAGCTATTTTTCTAGCAGTGCTTGGAGCGCGGATCTCGCCAATCGACCGCAACCCACCAATCGCAACGGCCAACAGGTAGCGAGCCTCAGCCGTTGGCGCAACAATCGGGAAAATCCGACTGCAGCGCCCGTAGAGAATAAAACGTTTTAAACGTGCAACCAAAATACTCTAGTGCGGGCGGCTAAAGAGGTGCTGCGCCTGAAAAGGCAGCTGAGTTGATTGCTTTCCACTTTATGAACCGAATCGCCGAAGCCTGTCTTTGCGACGGGAGAACCGACGACCGAAATGGGGGACGTAAGGTGGGGCGGCTGACCCCGATGCGAACTGCCGATGGGGCCGAGGGGCAATGATTGCCACACCATGGACCCACCACTCCCAGAGCAAATAATGATGTCATCCCACTTCGGCGTCCAGCTCTGTATATAAGACGATGCCCGGAGAGTAAAGCTCTAAGCACACGATTAACACTCACTCATCTTCTGAATACTTGTAGTCTCAACTCCACGCACCATGTCTCATCTTACCTCTACCAACCAGAACGTTTCGGCCAACGCTGACAAGGTTGGTTAGCTTCCTGTCACTGTCGTTGTATATGTTGACTGACCTAAAGGCCCCTCTTAGCCGTTGAACTCTCTCGTGCCACCACAGGAGGAGCAGCGACAGACTAGTACTGGGTCTCAACGTACGTTCTCCCTTCCTCTTCCTCTGTTCACCGTCGCTCACTTACGGGATTTGCAGCCCTAGCTGAACGCGGAGCTCAGTTCATCCAGGAACAAGCCTCTCGCTTACCTCTGGACCTTCATTCCGACGCTGACCCCGCTCGCGACAAGGCCATTTCAGACTCTGTGCGAGCAGGTGTTGTCGATGATCTGGGTATCGAGGAGGGTAGAAGAATTGTCGACGAGAAACAAGTGTGAAGTCGCAATCTTCGCTGACGTTTGAAGCAAACACGGAATTGATGAACCCAAATTGTACTATTGTATATTATACTGCGGACCCCAAAGGTGGATAATAGATTATAAAATGAAACCAATATAACTGTTGTATACGCACTTATGATACTTTAAGCCTGTAACCAATTTCCACTTATTCCTCTAAGGCGACTGAGCCACGACTTTATAACGTCTCCAATAACTGCGCACTGACAGCCCTGTACAGTGATCTTGCCCCTTCTGCCGGCACATAGCTGTGCAACGAGTCTTTCACGAGTTTCTCTACGGTTGCAGCCGGGAGTTGTGTAGCGGCATCCTCCGCGAGTGAGAATAATGCTTCGGCAGCAATGGCGAGCTTTTCGTCATTTGTGAAAGGGACAAAGGGAAGGACAGTAGTGACACGGGAAAGAAGTGAGGGCTATAACGGAGTATTTAGTGCGAACGCAGACTAGGAGCAAGTTAAAGGACTTACCCCAAGCCTATCAGATACCACAGGTCGCAGAATCCCCATCAAGTCCACGTACTCATCCCTCGTCATGGGTTCTGCGGGACTGACCCTCGACGAATGGTGCTCAAACACGAGATCATGTCCAATATTGGAAGTGCCTAACCAGATCACTTTAGACACGTTCACATGTCGATGACCAGCTTCGAACGAGCAGCGACCTTTATTCAACGTGTATCAGAAATTAAGAAGTGGGTTCAGATGACGACCTGACTGACCAAGCTCCCAAGGCATGAGGAGAGAAGAAAGGATAGTGTCGTTCTCTGTCTTCTCAATTTCCTGCATAGCAAAGAAGATAAGCGTAGGTTAAGCCAACGGTTTTTTAGCCTAATCTCACAGCTACTTACATCCAATACGACGACACACCGCTTGCCTTCGTTTTCCATGAGGAAGTCGGCAAGCGTTAGAGAGGAAGGTTCCTGTAAAGCCGATATAATCGTTAGAAGAGTAGCCATAGCCAAGTGGACAACATAGCTAGACTCTCACCTCATACGGACTCATTGAGTAACTGCGCCAAATATCATGAGTAGACCTCAACGTGGTCATGTTCACAGTATGGGTGGGAACGTCAAGAAGCGAGCCGACTGGGCATTGAAAGAACGTGACGTCAGTAGTAGTTTGAATAGGTTAAAGAGAAGTCTCCACTGACATCGACGTGCAAGTAAACTCTTCCCATGTCCGCTCGGTCCTGAACATTGACACAAGATGAGCGAGACCCGTACGACCAAATGCAGTTGAGAAGACATACCACAAAGCAATACGACAATTGGAGCCAAGCTCGGCATGCTCAACACTCGGAAAAGCTGCTCAAGTGCCCTGTCTTGCCCGACCATCTCATACCGGACCTTCGTGAGTGGCCGGAAGAACGAGCGATGGATAAGCGCAGAGGCGCGACGAGTTTGTGGGGCTTCCGCTCGAGAAATGTAGTACCTCGTAGCGGGGTCAGCAGCATCCAGAGGGTTAACACTCTTCCGCTTCACTTCTTCCTCGAAGTCTCGCTCTACGTAGCCCTCTTCATCTTCTGCCCGGGGATAGTTGGTCTGCGTACCACCACCTCCCTCAGAACCCATGGTCTTCACCGACGCAGGGTTCGCGCCGTAAGCCAAGAGTAGTTTCACTATCTCCGTACGGTGTTTCAATTGGCCAGAGGTTAGCGCAAAAGCGAGGGCGCTTTGCGGTCCGACATCGTCGTTGGGAGAGGCTTCGCCTGACTCGAGCACGCGCCGTACCTCTGCGGGGTCGTCACTGGCGATGGCGAAGATTAAGGTGGGACGGGGTGTTGCGATGGCGTGCACTGGAGAGTGAGGTAGCGAAGACACCACTGAAACTGGGCGAGACAGTGATTGCGGTGGGTTGCGGTGTATGGATACCCGCTGCTCAGGATGGGTCGAAGGCGATGGGATAGCTCGAGGCGCGATTTGCGTCTCAGGAAGAGCAGATGTGATGGTAGCAGCAGCGAGTGATTGGTGGCGGGCTAAGATTGATTGTTGCTCAGAAGGAGGCGAAAGCGACGAGATGGCGTGAGAAGCAGGCGGGGAAGCAGGAGCTGTAGTAATTGGGCGCGATAAGGGCGACCGCTCTTGCAATTGTGGTGAGGGAGAACTGGAGGTGTGTAACGCGAGCGAATCAACGTGGACGGCGTCATTCGTGCTTGGCTCATGTAATCCACTGGGTGAGTCCTCGCCTCCTTCGAAGGTGCGGATATCGGTGTGCGAAAATACTGAGGGCTCGTCCTCCTGGATTGAAGGCTGGGGTATGCGCTCGGAAAGTCTACTACTCGGACGAGAAATGTAAGTCAGTCTAGATGAGATTCGATGAGATGATTGCGTTGCGTTGTTCCATGAAGCAGGCGGGTGGTTTATTGGAGGAGCGGAAAGCGGAAGAGAGTGTGGCTGGTATGAGTATTCCAAAGATTGTGAGGTTGTTGAAATGGCGATGGTACTATTACGGTGGGG
>JAXQGX010000865.1:0-11076 GCA_037040455.1 Irpex sp. P115-07
GGGACGACGCAGGCGGTGGATTTGGTGGTGGGGGGTGTTAAGGTGAATGCGTTGCCTGAGAGGGTGGAGGCTGTTGTGAATCATAGGATCGGGGAGGCCTCCTCCGTACGCGATCTGCAAGACCGCTTTGCATCTGTCGTGTTGCCCATCGCCAGACAATTCAACCTTACGCTCGATGCTTTCGGTGATGTCAAATATGAGGGAGAGGAGGGGAAGGGGGAGATTAGACTGGAGGACGCGTGGGGGAACGCGTTGGAGCCGGCGCCGAGGACGCCGACGGAGGAGCGGACGGATGGGGATGTGAGGCCTTGGGAGGTGCTGCAGGGGACTATTCAGGCGGCGTTGAGGGCTAGTCCTGTGTATGGCGGGAAGAAGGTGGTGACGTCGCCTGGGCTTGCGCTTGGTGAGTGCTTTGTTTGCTTCCTTGGAGGTCGTTGTGTGTGAATGGGGCTGACGCGGTTTTTTGCAGGTAATACTGGTATGTGTTCATTATGCTCAGTACACTGATGGTTGGATCTTGGAATTATAAGCCTGACCTGTAACATTTTGTAGATACAAAGTCGTACTGGAACCTCACGAAGCATATCTTCCGGTACGGCCACTTGCCCTCCGAGGCAATGTACAACGGAGCGCACACCGTCAACGAAGGTACGTTCCTCTCATTCTCCTCTCCTCTCAACTCTCCTCTCATCTCACTCTCCATCTGGTCACAAACGCTGATGATTTGTTGCGTTGGAATGGAATGTTGTAGCTATCCACGTCGACGCGCTCGTCGAGAAAGTCAGGTTCCATACGAAGCTGATCCTCAACTGGTCCGACGCGGATTTCTAATCCGATGAGACTTGGAGCAGCGAGCTGGAGGACGAGGTCTGAGTTGTTGCTGAATGATGTATATGATGTAACGAAGTTGTACAGATGATACTCGTGGGCTGGTTGACACGCATGGTCATGCGTTAGCTGACGTTGTAGTGCTATACTACTAGTACACTAGCTAGCCTCGTCTTTGATAACTAGTATGAACGTCTTTAATTTAACTTGCTAGTCACGATCTGTCGCGATGACATGTATACTAGGCGCCCCCACTTACGTTGCATACCATGACATGCAGATAATATCGATATAGCGCAACTACCAGTAAGTTCAAGACTAGGCCATATCGTGAGGCCGCTTTGGTGAAAACTCACTCACAGGCTCTTTCCTAGATTACTTCAAATAGTACGCGTGTGCTATCGGGTGTGCGTCGACGAGGTTTTGGGTTGCCAATATCACTCGCCAATTTCGACCTCAGTGTCCCAAGTTACCGCGAACGTCGTTTCCCCGGGACTAGTCTCCCCAAGGCAGAGTAGACACGTTCAACCTTCGAGGCTCAGGATCTACCCGGGACCACTGCCTCGCGTGGGCAATTCGAGCACACGTTTCCCGTTTCATAAATTTAGCTCTCCTCGCACATTGCGATGCTTTTCGCCTTCGTCAAACGCATCGCCAGCAGTGTCACTCGCATAATTCCACCTGGCTTGGGTTCATCGCAGCTTCCAAGGCACACGCCGCGAATTACTTCAATCAAAGGCGAGCCTCTGGACAGATACTGTCCCGGTGGATACCATCCTGTCCGCATTGGCGATGTTTACAATGAACGCTACAAGGTTTGCGGAGCACTCGGCTGGGGCCGGTTTTCTACCGTATGGGAAGCTACGGATACTACGTACGCGGACCCACTTTGCGACGGATATACTTGTGTCTTCAGGCTCATGACGTTTCCTAGATCTAACAAAGCTGTGGCGCTCAAGATCCTCACTGCCGACTGCACGTCTGGCCCGAGTGCTCTGGACGAGCTCGGAACTTTGGAACTTGTCATGTCCAAGAGCCCCAGTCATCCGGGATACCCGCACATCCAACAACTATTAGGTCATTTTAGGATTGAGGGCCCCAACGGAACACATATCTGTCTGGTTCTTGAACGCCTGAGGGATTCTATGGACACGCTGTGGCGTAATGAGAAAGGCGTCAGGTTTGCTCTTGAGACCGATTTGGTTAAAAGGGTGGCAAGAGATGTCTTGCTAGCTTTGACGTACTTGCATGAGGATTGCAGGCTGGTCCATACAGGTATGTTTCTATTCAACTCATTATACTACAGACCACGCACTTACTTGCTCGACCCCATAGATATAAAACCAGACAATATCCTCCTCACAGATCCCCAGACACTGGAAAATTCTCAGAATGCGATAGCTGATGAGTCTGGGCTTTGGGACCCTTACACAGCCGCGTTCAAACTCATCGACCTAGGGCACGGTGCGTACAACACTGTGATGTCCATCTTGATGGTGTTGGACGCATTTAATCGCTTGTACAGCTAACCCGGTAGACAAGCCATTCGCCACACTCATCCAGCCGTCCGCCTTGCGTGCCCCGGAAGTCATACTTGGCCTTTCGTGGGGTACACCAGCGGACATGTGGAACCTCGGATGTCTCGTGAGTACATTCGCGCATGTCTTGAACGACAGTATATCCTGTATTCATCTTACAAACACTACATGATAGCTGTACGAATTCGTCGTTGGCCAATCGCTGTTCGCTCCGCTATTCAAACTCGAAGGTGTCGATGTAGATCCTGGAACGATGCACTTGGCTCAAATCATCTCTGTGTGCGGACCGATACCTCAAAAGATGCGTGTCGAAGGGAGTAAATCGAGGCGGTACTTTGACGAAGAAGGTATATTCCGGTCAATACTCATATCGTGTACAATAGAGACTTACAGCATATCGTCCCTCCTTCACAGGTCGCCCTTTAGTCACAGTCGACTTCCCATCGACTATCATGCACGAGGCGTTAATGAAGGTCCGTATACCTGAAAACGAGGCCAAGGAGATGGCGTCGCTCTTGATGTCCATGCTGCGCATCGATCCAGATGAGAGAATCACTGCTGCTCAGGCGTTGAAGCATTCTTGGGTATCAAACCAACTTGAAACCACTCAAGATAAGCCTAAGGACTGATCATCTATCTTACCGCGTTTCTTTGCTGCTCTATTATCATCCGCTGTGTTGCTTGATCCCTATACGCTGACTTACGTCGAATCGCTCTGCACTTGAGGCTTAACAGGGTTATATACCATATCACGGGCTCGGAGCAGTCTATCACACAATGGGAATGCCAGACTTGGTTCTCCACAGCCAATCCGCCTGTAACTCTGCTGCAGAGTCATCAAAAACTCCCTGCATCATCCTGTACCATTCGTCTTCATCCCTATCAAAGCACATCCAGGTTGCCTTGAGTGCCTCCCACGGCAGCGGCATCCAACCTGCATACTCCCAGTCGATGATACTTAAAGGACTAGAGCCTTCTCTCCATTTTTTCAGGCCACCAGGTAGTATGAGGTTCTTCGGCAATATGTCCGCGTGGCAGAAGACGATAGGAACGTCTTCGCGCTGAACGAGAGGAAGAATGGCAGGTCGGAGCGTATCTTTGAAACGAGGAAATTCCAAGCCAAGCCACACCTGACGGAAGAAGTCTTGACAAGTGTGGAATATCTGGGGGTCCTCCGCGACCCAAGGAACACGGGGATCCCACATGGGTTGCCCAGATGCAAAGGCTATGATTCGCTGACGATTGGTAGTTTGACTGTGCATGGCGCGTAGCTGAGCGCGCAGTTCGACGACAATCCGGTTTTTGTCGATAGCCGTGAGTTCGTCCCATATGTCAGCGACACATTCACCTTCTATCCATGTCATGAGAGTATAAACTTTTTCAGTGTCGGCTACGTAGTCGAGCAAGTGTGGCGCGTGAACGCCGTGGATTGAGTTGACGAATTGTAGGGCATGTGCCTCACTCAAGCTTATTCTTGAAGACACTTTGAGTACGAGGTTGAAAGGGAGGCGGATGATGTTGTGGTACAACCGACGGCCAAACCGCACAACGATGCGGAACATAACTGGTTTGAGACAACGTGGAATCAAAGACAGGAATGTCTCTATGACGTGAATACCTGTCGTTGCCATAGTCTCTGAAATTACAACTGGACTTTAGTTAATGCATAGAAGTAGAGGTCATGAAGTACCTTGAGTGCTGAGTACGCGTCGGTAAGTATTTAGTAAGACTCGGAAACGGAGAGGTTTTTGGTTGAACTTGAACTTGAACTGGCGCTGAAGCGCTGTACGTGAGGCACATGTTGATCTGTACATAGAGTAGGACTCGGAGCGCAACGTCAACTCCGAGCCACTCAATTGCAGGTCGATGCGTTAGTATGTGGGGTGAGTAGATCCGAGTTGGCCCAGTGTGACTGGATGTCGTTGGATATACACCTCCCATTCTCAATAACATCACTAGCATCGGTGTCCACGAAAAAAACGAATACTAGTCAAAAATGTCCTTCAGTAAAGTATACAAATCCACAGCCGTATCAGACAATGATCCAACCACCCATATGTAGTATGCACAGACACAGCTGCACAGCTCCTGCTCGCCATATAATGCAGTGACAGACATTACAACGCCGAAAAGTCCAACTTCTTCGCGATGGGACGAATGTTGAGCTCTGACTCCACAGATAGCTTGCGCTTGAGCTTGTTCGGCGGATTCGCGCGCACGGCAAGGCCAGAACCATCAAACTCGACGTTCCCGTCTACCTCTTCTAAAGGAAGACCCGAGTCCTTTTTCGCTGGCTTAGGAAGCTTAGAAGGATGAGAGGGGTACGGCATAGCGGAGAAATATGGATGATGAAGAGCCTGGATTGCAAGAGGAGAGACATTCAGCGAAGAAGCCATCCGTTACTGTGGTGGTTTACTTACTTCTCTTGCGCTGATACGTTTCTTAGGGTCGTAGAGAAGACATTTGCCTAGCAGGTTTAGGCACTCGGGTGTGGCTGCTGTGAACAAGTCCCTTAGGGGGGTCTTCGGGAACTGTCCTACAGAAACGTAATCTGGAAGTTTAGTATAGCCCTGAACCATGGCGAGATAGCTGTTAGTGATGTCTTAGTGGATGTCAAAACATACGCACAGGCCATTCTTCCTCGGTAGGTGTACCTAGTGCACGGAAGGTCGTTTTAATCTGGTCAAGGTCACTCTCGCCCGGTAGATACGGTGTTCGAAGCATAAGCTCCGCAAATATGCATCCGACCGACCAGATATCGACTGCCGTGCTGTAGTAGCGGCAGCCAAAGAGGAGCTCTGGTGGACGGTACCATCTATGAACGTCAGCTAAGGGATTACGCCGGGCGTTGAACACGGGAAATACCTGGTTATAACCTGGCAGGTCATCTTATATCCAGGATCGGCAAAGTCCCGAGCGAGACCGAAATCACCAAGTTTGAGCTGGCCGTTGGCAGAAATGAGCAAGTTGTTGGGCTTCAGATCCTGGGGTTAGAGTGAGCCTCCTCTCGTATCTGACCCAGCAGCTGCTTGACAAACCCTGTGTAGAATCCAGTTTCGGTGGCAAAATTCCAGACCGCGGAAGGTCATGGCTATCCATGCCTTGATATCAGCGGGTAGGAATACTAACGACCTGTCCTTTATGACTAGTTCGAGGTCAGTATCGAGGAATTCCAATACGAGGTTCAGGTTCGTCTTTGACGAGAACACGTCGAGAAGCTAAGAAGGATGAGAATATAGAGCATAACAGCAAGTTATATGGCTTACTTCAATAACGTTCTGGTGCTTTAGCTCACGCAAGAATTTGACTTCGCGGATGGCTGACATGTCAAGACCGTCTTTGAACAGGCCGACTTTGATCTTCTTTATAGCGACTTTGCGCCCTGTCGCAACATCTCTGCCTAAATTACATCAGTAACAAGCGAATAAAGCACAGCAACGATAGTACCTCTGTATACGACGGCATAGGTACCTTCACCAATCTTTTGGTCCTTTGCCCTATGAGGTGTGGCGCACAATGGTTAGAAAGACAGTGGATGTTCAGCTTGAAATCATTACCATCTCTTCTGTCTATCCGCGTTGGCCTTTTCAACGGCATCCATTATAGCAGTTGAAGAGTGATGCCTGTATATGTGCAGCTAAACGGTAACACAGTATCGAAGTACGTTCTGCATGTGCACTCGTGGTGAGCCTGAGGAAGCTGCTCGGCGTCTGCGTTTACGCCTTCAGTTATATGATGCCCGGCCACGTGGGTGCCGATCTGGATCGCAGTTAGATCGCTAGCATAATTCACTGCACCCGTTTCTCCTCATCGCTTTTCCAGTTCGTGGTGGGTGCCTGCTGTTTGCACTCTTACATCGTGTGCCGACGTACGTACTTAGTATGAGAAGGTGACAAGCAGTAATGAATCGCAACAGCCTGCCGAGCGAACGACAACTTCAAAGAGCCGCATTCGAATAATTCTAGAACTATACATCGAGCAGAGCACAGTCAGCAGCAGTTGAAGGATATACCCGGACCTGCATGACAAGCTACACAGTCTATACGACCGCTCACAGCTAGTTAACTAACTGACAAAAACAAAAGCAGCAAAGCAACAAAACAAAACAATCAACATTTACAAATCACCGAGGAGTCTCACAAACAGTACACTTCGACGCACTATCCGGATTATCCAACATACACGTCGAACACTTCCACCCTTTACTAGCCGTAGGCAACTTCAACCCCGCTGCTGCCCAATCGAACCCGCCAGAAGGTGCTGCCGGCGGTGCAGATGGCGCTGAAGCTACAGGCGCAGCCTTGGAAGCCCCAGGTCTGTCCGCCTCGCAAACTGTACATTGCTTCGTGGCCGTGGGAGGGTTGCTCAGCCCACACATCGCACAATCCCAATTATCCGCTGGCTTCGTAGGAGCCTTCAGTCCTGCAGCTCCCCAGTCGAACCCGGTCGAAGGTGGTGGTGGAGGTGCAGTCACCGGAATGGACCCAGCAGAAGCAGAAGCCGCTCCAGGCCTGTCAGCCTCACAAACGGCACACTTCAACGTGGCAGAAGGTTTGTTGCTGAGCCCGCACACCGAACAGTCCCAGCTCTCGGCAGGCTTGGAAGGCACTTTCATACCAGCAGCAGCCCAGTCGAAGCCACCACTAGAAGAAGCCGCTGGTACAGACGGGCCAGCAGGAGCCTTATTAGCAGACGCGCTGGAAGAGGCCGATACGCTGAAGTCGTACGTGGGGAGTGAGGAGACGGGGATAGCCTTCGCTGCTGCTTTGGCCTTCTCCATGCTTGGGCCAGCGCCGGGCGACGATAGAGGGAAGTCGAATGCGTACTGGGGAAGTTTCGCTTTGGGGATCAAGGCGACGAACGCCTTGATCTCCTCGGTCGTGTTCAGAGTGGGTTCCTTAGCAGTGGTAGCTGGGCTGGCAGAGGCAGAAGTCGAAGTTGACGATGCAGCAGGTGCAAAAGCGTTGGAGATCGACGTGAACGCCGGAGCAGCAGCGGAAGAGCTGGGTTGTTCATTACGAGGACTCGGCAAACTCTTCCCAGATTCCTTCGGGCTGTCTTCCGGCTGGATGCTATAACGTAGCTTCGACGGTGCCTTCGGAGCAGAAGACTTAATAGGGGTGATAGGAGTAGCTGGCTTTGGCCCAGGTGCACTTGCACCGAATGGCTTCACAGAGAGCGTCGTAGCTGGAGGCTCAATAACTTGAGCAGGCTGAACAACCTTGGCGTTAGACTTTGGCTCGTCAGAGACATCGACGATGGTGGGTGCGGAGCGTTCAGGGATCTCAGCAGCAGGCTGTAAAGGCGTGGCTACGCCGTTGGGCTTGACCTTCTTCGGTGAGGGCTCGTCTTCCTCAGAGACTTCCTCGATGGTAGAGACGTCAGGGGCATGTCCGTTTAAAATGGACGTCCGCGACGTGCCGTTCGTCCTTGAGTGGGATTGAGACGGCTCAGGAGATTTCAGACGCGAACTCCTGCGCAATGAAGGCTCAGCGGGAGGCTGCTCCTTCTGCTTGACCAAGTCAGGAGGTGGCCGCGACCGTTTTGCACCCTACGTAGCCGTTTACTTCAGCTTGAACATACCACACAGCATAAAAAGTGTACATACCGCAGGCATAGTGGCAGCAATAATCTTCTGCGGACTGAGTTCCGCCTCAGGTTTCTTGGAGGACTCCGCCTTGGGCTGAGCAGCCTCGGCACCCGCCTTTGAGCTCGCAGACACACTCCGTTTCCTCGGAAGGGGTTTCTTCGCAGGACGGGCGACCGGAGGTACCGTCTCCTGGAACGGATTGATGTACTCTGGCGCTTTCTTGGGAGCTGTACTCTTAACAAGCTCGTTCATGATAGTCGCAGCGTGCGTCGGCTTGCTGATACTCGCAGGAGGAGATGGGGAGTCAGTCTGCTTCCAGGCCTGTCTGAGAGGTGAGGGGTTGGCGGGTGTGGTGGGTTTGAGCCCCGTAGTGCGAAGCCGCGACGTCGACGCTGGGGCGGTGCTTGAATTTGCCAGTTTTTGCGGTGACGAGGAGGAAGGAGATGGGGAACGCGTGGACGCAGAAGATTGAATAGGACGCTTGGAGCTATCCGTCGTGGCTAGATGACCATTCGTCTGAGGAGCCTTGCCATTGGCGACAACGGTGGAACCAGATCCTGCTTGCTGCGAGGCATCTTCCTCCGGCCCCTCGTCAATTCTCCGCCGCTTGCCATCAGCCTTGGGCTTCGCAGGTGCGAGCTTCATACTAACAGCCGGCTGACGGGGAGGCGGGAACCCGGGCGACTTGTACCGGTTCTTCGACTTCGGCCTCGCGCTGCCTGCACCGCGCCACACGCAGTTACCGTTCGGGTTGACTGTCAACGGTCTTGCGGGACGTTGTACGGTGGTAGACGGACCAGGCGTGTGGTAACGCGCGGCGGTTTCGAAACGGAAGGGTTCGCGTTTCTCTTCATCGATGTCTGTGTGTGTATGTCGTGATAGGATTAGATTAGTTTTAGGGCGGACGGTGTAGACGAGACAGAGCGTACCCTGAACATCTCGTAGTAGATTGATCATACCTTGCGCTGCGACTGGCTCGATAGGTTTCCCTGCGTTCTGTGCTAGGAATTGAGTCACGATGTCGATGTTCTTCTTCCTGTTGTCGGGGGTAGGAGGCGACGGGCGAGGAGGCTCTGGGAGGGGCGCCGCAGCGGCCGCGGGTGGTGGAGGTGGTGGCATGGCCGCCGGGGGAGGTGGGTGCTGTCGTTGAGGAGGCGGAGGAGGCGGGAGTGGCTGCTGGAAGATATTATTGGGGTGGTACAGAGGCAATGGGGCTTGAGTTGCCAGGAGCTGTGAGAAAGACGCGTAAATATCAAGTCACCACGTCCCAGTAGGACGCACTTACATCTGAGCCTCGTTCTACGAGTGCTTCAGCCGCACGGACAGGTTTCCGTTCGACGTCCTCCTCATCCTCGTTCTCTTCCTCGTTCGACGATACGGCCACTTCGTCGCCATTCCTCCACAACGACGAGAAGAAATCGGACACAGCCGTCAAGAATCCAGCCTCAGAGCAGTCAAGAGTGTGAGCGAATGCATAGCACGCGTAGGAGAGTCGATCGAGCGTACCTTCTTAGGCTCGTTCGCACGTTTGAGAGCACTGGGGCGTGCGTAAGGGGACGCCGCGACGGCGCGTTGACTACGTCGGACGGTATTCGTGCGCTCAGGCATCCTGGGCACAACCTTCACCACTTTGCAGATGGGAGAGAGGGGGAGGAGGCGATTGGGTGAACAACAAGAGAAGAGACAAGACGAAATATTGGTCGAACAGGCCAAGGCATGCCATGTGCCCCGAGTTCATTCGAACTCCGCTCCCAAAACGGGAAGGGAATGGGCGCTACGGGTCTCAGAGAGCATTGGCGCTTGGGCCGTACTTACAGACAACGACGAGGACGACGAAGAAGGATGCCCGAGAAAATCACAAACACGCCGTACCCACTCATCGACGCCGACCCGTACGCAGGGCGGGTCATCCGCTACCTGCGTCCCTCCGACTATGCCGTCTGGGCAGGTGCGACTGGCGCGTTTCCGGCTGCTCTGTACCTCTGGGGTGAGTGCCGATTTATGGTGGGTGTGGTAGTGTGGTTATTAACGAGGAGAATGTGAATGCGCGTAGAGATGGCCGACCCGGCGAAGGTGAAGCTTAGGGGTCCCCTGCGGCTCGGTGGCTTCCTGGGGTTCATCGGAGGGTTCCTCCTCGCATACCAGCGATCCAGCAGTAAGTCTCCCTGTGTGCATGCTCACAAAAGCACGCTACTAAATTCATTTCGTAAACGCAGTGAGGTTCTGGGGCTGGTCGGAGAACAAACGGGAAGAGGAGCTGGATCGACAGGAGCTGGGCGAGCGTGCGAGGAAGGGTCTGCCTTTGTATGGCACGTCGCATGAGCCGGAGTGGGTGCAGGGCGCGGCGTACAGGAACTCTGCGTTTTCGCAAGCGAAATTCCGTGCGTACCTATCCTCTCCTCACTCTCATTCTCATTTCTAAATTATTTTGACTTTGACTAACATGGATAATTGGGTGAATGGATTGATAGAGGCGTTCCCGATGTTCAACCTCGTCAACCACCCGTACCACGGCACAGACCCGTCAAAATACGGCGCGAAGACCGACTCTGCCTCTTCTTCCGATTCATAGACGTATCTACAATATTAATGAACACGTCTTTTTGCCCTTCTACCCCCTGCCTGTCTGTCTCTATCTCTCATTACCTTTTCTCACTCTCATTAGCGTCCACCTCCATCGCCTCACCCTCCTTCCCCTTCCCCTCAACAACAACCCTCCTCACAACAGTATCCCACATCACATCATTAATCCCCTTCGCCTTCCCAAGCTGCTCCCTCAGCCTCTGCACCTCCGCCTCCAGCTCCATCACCCGCGCGCCTGAAACCTGCGATGAGCTCCCTCCTCCTCCTCCTCCGGCGGGGTTTTGGATGAAGGAGGTGTAGTCGCGTGTGAGTTCGGGGGTGGTGTAGGAGGGGAAGGGGTCGTGGGTTTTCTGAGGGTTGTGATACGATATGATGTTAGTGTTAATGTGAATAATTGAGATTGTGAGACTGAGAGTAAGAGAGGGTGAAAAGAAAGAAGATACTAACTGATGCGGATGAGGGCAACATAACCAAAACCTCATGCCCCTCCCTCCCCCTCGGCTCCCTAACCCTCTGAAAAACCCCCACACTCCTCAC
>JAXQGX010000866.1:0-11080 GCA_037040455.1 Irpex sp. P115-07
ATAGAGTTGCGTTGGTGTCAGGAATTCGATAGCGTTCAATATCGAGACAATATCCGGGAAGAAATTAGTAGCATGTCCAGCAGGGAAACAGTTGTATATGTAGGGGAAGGAAATGTTGATGAGTGAGTCGAAACCATGTAGTGGATTTGGCACTTACGTAGACCTCGTGAAACGTTGAGTACACCGTAACACCACTAATTCGGTGGCACAGAGAAAGCCGGCAATCTGGAAGAGAAGTACAAGGATTAGCATAGCATGTCGGCTTCAGGTACCACTAGCGAAGTTGCAAAGGCACGCGAACTGCAGATGGCATGCAACAATTGGAGGCGTATCGCGTCTCTCCAGTAGCGACAGGGAGACGATTCAAGGGTGGAGGCGTGCAGAACATACTTAGCGTGACTATATGCGACCACCGACGGCGGACAAGGGCAGAAGAGATGCGATACGAGTGGGTCCTCGAGCCCAAAGGCAGTTGAAGATGGAGGTCGCAAGGAAAGAAGAGAGACAGCGAGGCCAAGGACCAAACATCCCTGTTTTCTATGTTTGGCCTGTGACAGCTCAAGTAAGAAGTCACGTCCTTCTAAACCAGCATCGTACGCGCATAGAGTGACGGTATGTCAGCGTGACGAACGTTCCGTCTGCTCACTGTGTGTGGTACCAGTTGACACTCCGAGTCGACGCCCCGGTATCGCAACATGGAGCAGATTTCCAAGAGAGGCGTACAACTCACGTAGAATTATATTCCAGAGTAATACTGGCGTGGCCAATCTCACAGTCGTCACGGCCTTACAGGACGAGTCACGTCAACACCCAACGCACAGCAACGTCCGTAAACGTGGCACTCACAGACGAAAACGGCAAAAGAAGTAGTAGCAATAGGCTCATCAAGCGGCGGCGACAGCGACGGCAATGCCATTTCCATAGATGGAGGGCCCAATCGGGGGTGGAGGGGCGATGACGTCGACAGGAGGAGTGCATCGTTTGGCTGCCGGATTGGGACAGGCCGGCTTTGATGGCGGAGTTTGATAGAGTTCCCACGGCCGTCGGTTCACAATTCGTCTCTCCACCGCTACAGTATGAGCAGCAAAGCATTCACAATGTCTCTGGAACGACCCGCACTTTTTACCTCTTGACTGCGAGTGGTCCAACATGATAAAGGTACATAACATAATGTTTCTCGCCGTTCACACAAACGTTCATTGTTTTCAAGACAGAGACTTTAGAAATCCGAGGATTCCCTTCACAAATCATTTTTATTCTCTTTCCATAAAGTCTGGGTCAACCACAAATAGCTGTACGAAGCGATCAAGTCACATTTTCCACGGGCTGCGTAACGCAGTCCTACGCCGTAAGGTCCCTGCATTCCCATCACAATAAATATCCACCCTTAATCATGTTATCACCCCTTTCAACGAAGCTCTTTACCTCGCAGGCGGCGAGGAGTCCACCCCTTGCCTAGCATACTACGGCAGTTTCTACAGGGCAGGATTTCTCAGTGATGAGAACAAAGTGAACGAGAGATACTTATAGGGACAGAAAGAAGAATACTTATAGCCATGCGCTGCGTTATACACGAGATTGCGATCAAAGGGAGCGGTGAAATGAGGACGCGAGTAGATATCGTGTGGCGGTCGACTCAGTCGCATGTCTAGTAAGTAATGGCTACGCCAAACCGGTCCGATCGCCGAGGCACCATCCGAGACGTTGTACGTACGGTCCACCGCTTTACTGCCTTATCAGGAAGTCATTTTTCATGCAATTTGATGGTGGGGTTTCAATCCCTCTCAGTACTCCGACTCTACGTAGCAGCCTCTCCATAGAAACAGGTGCGGAACTTATGACTTATTAGCCCTGCTCCTGGCCAGACCTAATCCACATGTATATCCGCAGCAGCTGACTGGTCCGGACCTGTTAATCCGAGTCCTTTTTGCAGCGATGCATGAGGCGTATTCGAGCGAAGTTCCGAGTTCGGCAACTTGAACAAGCTGCTATGTTGCGGCTCCAAAATAAATACTACGGGGAGGTTGCAAGGAACTGACTCTGCTGTACCCTCGTTTGACAAACCCAACTTGAACATTAGTATCATGTTCAAAACCGTGTCCGTCGTCCTTGCCCTCGCAGCAGTCGTTAGGCTTGCCTTATCACAGCCCCTCCCTCGCCTCGGAGGTGTCAACACTGCTGGCTACGATTTCACCGTTGTATGTGCTTTCCACTTTCCCCATGCATCCAATACTAATAAAGCATCGCAGTACAAGAATGGTACCTACAAACCATCTTATGGTATTCCTCCTGCTTCACAATATTCTCACTTCACGGCCGAGGGTGTCAACCTCTACCGCATTCGTGAGCGTTTTTACCCTCTCGATCATAGCAGCTCTGACACCTCCTGTCATATGCAGCATTTGGTGCGCATAGTTGACTCTTCTAACGTTTTGATATCTGACAGAACGTTGGCATTAGCATGGCAGTTGATGACACCTACCCTCGGTGGTACCATCGACAGCGGGTTCTTCTCAACCTACGATACTACAGTAAAGGCTGCTCTGAACTCCGGACCAAATGTTCATGTTATCATTGACGTCGTACGTCCATTGTTGAGCTTCCCCATGAATTCTCGAATGACTCGAATGTTTCGAATAGCACAACTATGCTCGCTGGGACGGCAAGGTCATCGGCCAGGGCGGCCCCACCAATACACAGTTCACGAGCTTGTGGACACAGCTTGCTCAGAAGTACAGCAAGTACAATCGCACCATATTTGGTATCATGAACGAGCCCCACGATGTGGGCAATGTGACCCTCTGGGTTGACACCGTCCAGCAAACCGTCAACGCCATTCGCAAAGCTGGTGCTACCAACTACTTGCTTCTGCCCGGAAGTAGCTACGCTGCTGCAGGGGACTTCGCCACTCAAGCTGGTCCTGCTCTTGTCAAGGTCACGGACCCTCTTGGTGGAACCGACAAGCTCGTCTTCGATGGTGCGAGGGCTTTCCGTTTCAGCTCTTCGTTTATTCCAGCGTGTGTTATTGACGGCTCTTCATAGTTCATCAGTACATCGACAGCGACGGCAGTGGAACACACAAAGAGTGTACTACGGTGAGTTGACTCTGATATCAGATGGATAAAAGAATTAAATACCGGAGATTTACAGGATGGCGTCTCGGCCCTCCAAGGCCTCGTATCTTTCCTCCAGAAGAACGGCAACAGGCAAGCTATACTGAGCGAGACCGGAGGTGGGAGCACAGGTAGCTGCGAGAAGTTGTGAGTATTATAATGCAACGTGTTTTGATTTGACCAATCCTGAGTGATCATCACATTTAAGCCTGGCCAGCGAGCTTGCCTACGTCAAGAGCGCGTACCCAAATCTTGCAGGGTTCGCTATGTAAGTGATTTTGAGGTCTTCTTGTTCAAATGAAGATGCTGATCATCCGTTATAGTTGGTCTGCTGGTGCCTTCAGCACCTACTACAATCTGTCGGTAGTACCCAACGGCAGCGAGGATCAGCCAATTTGGACCCAGGCCGTCAAGCCCTACCTTCCTTGAGAAATAGTGCAGCTCGAGATATTTTCTTTTGCAGACTTAGCCCTGTATCGTATTTGTCTTGCACGAGTAATTATGCGGCCTCTTGGTACCGCATTAAGCGGTGTTAGGTGATCGACTGCGTCCGATGAGTGCTTGAACAACCTGCAATAGAACCAGTAGTACGGCCTTCAGTGGCTCACGCGAGCACTATTTGCTCTTTCAGGCTATCATAGACTCGGTCGTCGGGAGTCAGTTACACTCAGACTCGCGCTGGGTAGTGACTCGTCCCTTCTCATTGCAGTCATAAAGCCCTACAACACTGCCGGTGACCGCTCCGTCGATCAAACCCATGAATACGAAATACTGCCACGTATTTTTGGTGACCAATCGTAACCCAAGGGCGGTGATGGTCTGGATGTCGTTAGTCGTCGACTCATGCGAGACAACAACTACTGAAGGCTTAAGATGCTGTACTATGTCTTGTGAAAGATTGGAATATATAAATAAATGGGTGTCCTACGTAGAACGGCAGCTTAGATATGCACCAAGCGACACCAGCACCTAGTATCATCGCTCATACCGCTCGTTCTATATGGTGCGCTAAGGCGACACAGTCAACGTCGAGCGATACGTACAAAACAAAGCTCAAAACTCACCTTGAACAACATCCATTTCACGATGACCCTCTCTATATGCGCCTCCACGGACAGTTTGCAGTCGGGGCAAGCCACTGTCGCGACGAAGGCCTGCATGATTATCTCGATTTCCGGCCTTGATATCGCTACAGCGAAATCAACAGGAGGAAATCTCAGCGCGGCGCAATGCGACTTCACTTAAGAACACAGGATACTCACCGGGAGTTGCATCGTAGAACACCCGCGCACCTGCCAGATGATACGCCTCACTCAAGACTTGCCTCTGTGCGACCGAACAATACGGCTTCTCCACGTGAGGAAAGATCTTCTCGTTGAGTATCTCCCTCAGCCCATCTTTGCGTGACGCGTGCATGTGATGTAACCGTTGAAGGTATCTCGTACCCATTTTATCAGTGATGTACGTCGGAAGATCGTACACTTTGACGTCCAATGTATGCAAAGACGCTCCGATGGCGAGGTCCTCCAACCCATGCGAGGCAGCGAGAGTATAAGTATCGATAGGTCGAAAAGGGGCGTAGTTGAGGAGCGTGTCGTATAGAGGCGTGCCGCGTGAAAGGTAGTGAGGAAGTAATAGCCCGAATTCTTCAAAGACTGGTAGGGAAGCGGCCAGACGTTCGAAGGGTGGATGGTAGTGGTCACAGGGCATGACATAAATACAGTGCAGGACGATATTTAAGATGTCTGAGGGTTGAGGTACGGAGAGCGTGAGAGGATTTTCCTTCGTAGGCTCCAATCCCGGGATGAGCAGTCCCCCAAAGTTGTTATGCGAGGCCGCCATGAGTCTATGATAGTGCACGACAAAGAATACCGCGTCTAAGGTGACGAGGATGACATTAGGCGGGAGGATTTCAAGATTGGCGTGGAGATGGAATGTGTTCGAGACCAGTATAGTACGCCCACTACCATCGGGGAGGAAGGACGGGTCGTCTGAAGGAGATCCGATCTATGGCCGCCACAAAAGACAATGATCAGAAGTCAGGGACAAACGAAGACATTGATATCAGCTTACGGGTGTCATTGAAGCCAGGTTTGTCGACCAACCCAGAATGCCTTCTACACCATCTATACCTCTTAAGAGCACCCCGTATGCAACTTCGTTGGTTTGCGTTGGGACGAACACTTGTGATGTGAAGTAGTCCGATATCGCCACGTACGCACGATGGCACCACGCTGTTTGGATTTTAGGCAGTTCGTAGTGCTAGAGGACTCCCTAGGGCGGTGGCAAACTGCGAGGGTGAACGTGCGACTTCCATCGTGAGGCATAAAAATCAAAGAAGAGGACATGCTGCCATACGGTGTGAACATCATGAGTGTCGGCGTCAGAAAGACCTCTAATATAACCCGTGATAAATTTTACTTCTGCATCGTAGTTTATACCATCGCTGTCGTCTCCGGCTCCTACGGTGATGGCATAGTAGTCGTCGACGTGGCGTGACGGCTGGTCAGCTATCCTTCAAGATCTGCGCGCTTGTTCTATCGCAAAGGTCCCGACTCCCAAGTAAGTAGACTCGGATGAGCATACATGTGACACAGATGACAGAAAAAGAAGAGCCAGCGTGGTGCGTTTTGAGGACAAGGACAAGCGTGACGTGCGGATCTCGGAAACGTTGGTGAGTACGCAACCTTCGAACCATCGCCCGCCGAATTGCTCTTCTTCCATAGGCGTGACAGGAGCAAACCTCGTTGAGTAATCCAACACAAAGCAAAAAACCCGTAGCCCTTTCTTCGAGGAACAGAAAACAGTGGGCAGGAGAGACGAGAGTTCCAAGGCAATGCTGACTGTGTACTTTGATGACGTCAACCGTCACAGGCACCCCGAGTTTGCCTCTTTGGGATATGCCAGGATATGCCCGCGGAGTTTCTTGCGGTTCTCACGGGCCCCCTCGTATCTCTCGAGCCCTGACTGGTTTCTCGTGTCTCGTCACGTTCTGCAACGACATCTTTTTCAAGTACGTAGGCGCAACCGTAAGTGAACTTGAAGCTCATGACACGGAAAAGAGCCTGGTATGCCGCTTTGCGTGAGAATCCGTAAGATCACCTTTTCTGCGTTCCTATGAACGCGCGCGCTGATAATTGCGTCCACACATAACAGCTGTGAGACCAGCAGGACGATTGAGGGGCGCATCCCTATTTCGACTGCTCAGTTCTAACGCCCTCGTGCTGTGCACGTGCATATCGATTGAAATCTAGCAGGAGTCTATCTCATCGATGATCACTTTGGATCCTACCATTCGCCACTGAGGCGTATCATCGAGGACCTGAGGTTTCAAAACCCCTTTGTCATACCTGTCGCACTAGTCTCGTCCACTACCCATCACCATGAACGACCGAGCTGCTATTGTCTACGCCAACGAGCTTGTCAAAGAAGGTCTTGGCTTTCCGTTGTGGGTTCCAGAATGCCAGACTCCGAAATCTGAAGTCCGTATCGGCGACGTAGGATATCTCAGAGGAGGCGGATTTTTCACATTATTCAATGTCACACTGGCAGTCGGGCATCCTGTCAATTCGAAAGGAGTACCGGAGAACTTCTTTCCCCTAGAGTTCGACCCAGAGGAATTCCTGACGTCTGTTGAAGGGTATCTTCCGGAGGGTATATTGCGCAGCAAAACCGTGACACAACTCAGTGCCGAAGTTAAGGCAGGCAGGTCTGCATTTCTCGTGTAGTTGCAACCATTTAAATAGTACTCAGTCTCGTTTCCAGCGGACTCGGCCCCATGAGCGCGAATGCGAGCCTTTCTTTTGGATGTTCAAGCGGTAGAGGGGCGCTCGTGTTACTTCGGAGCAGTGGCGCGACACGGGCCAGTCTTGCTGAAAGCAACGTAATCAAAGAATATATCGCCAGAAACCACCGATTTTGGTTCAACCATGCAAAGGCACGGGGTCACGCTGTTGAACCTAAGGACATTACAATAGTTCGTGGTACCATCAAGACATCTGCGTGGACAATTGCGGCGTTCATGGACGAAACGAAAGAACAGTCTTTGACCTTCGAGGTACAGGGTGGCGTCTGGGGCTCTGCAGGAGCATCGCTCGGACGCTCAGTCGCCAACTCAACCTCTGTTCGACATCGTTCTGGTCCACCAAAGCTTTCATCGGGCCATACTGATGACGGCAATACTCCGGAGTTCCTACTCCCTTACAACCAGTGCCTATTCGTGTCCCGTTACAAAGTGCTATATAGACGGTTCACTGTTCGTGCGGAGGGATATCGAGACGATGACTTTCGGACAGGAGGCGAGGAATATGGCGAGGGAATCCGTGTCCTCGATGCGGGAAGTTTGGAGGATGACGAGGAGGGTATAAACAACAGAGAAAAACCAGAACAGGTATTTGGTGAGTTCTTGCTATAGTCGGAACTTGTATTCATTATGCACAGATGATGGACCCGTTAGACGCCATTCTGGAGTATTGCTTGGAGGTAAACAATATACCGCTCAGAATCATTCCATGTCGCTGACGTCCTGTGCAGAATTCTCCATGCGAAAGTGCCATTGCTTCGGACAGAGACATCGAAGACTTGAAAGAGGTAAGTAATTTGTACGGTTTATGCTGCTCTTGGCGTCCATTAATCTGTAGGGGTATATTGCGTATCAGCTGAACTTTGACTTACACTCCCATGACTTAAAGGAACAACTGCGTTCCTCTCAGGTTCAGGTTGAAGTTTCTGGGGAGAACGGTCAGTCTCAGTAGATCTCTCATTGAGATTAGATATGATAATCGCTAAAACCCTCTGACAGCCCTAGTCGGTTACCTAGCGCTACAAACCAGTGCCGAGGCACACGTCGATATACTGGGCAGAACTAATCAGGTCTCGCAAGATATCGCTTCAGGACAGAACATCGAAAGCTCAGAGCGGACTCCTGAGAAGATTCCTATGATACGTTTACCTGTCGAGCATGACGAACCCCAGCTACACTATGTGATTTACGATAACACCGATTCATCATCAGATGTAGCTGTGACACTGGCGAAATTGCGAGAGACATTGCTGGGCATATCAAGCGTTGCCGAAGTCAACAACACAAGCGACGCTGATCTGCAGCTCACTGTTCACGGCGATAATAGCATCACGCTTCACCGCCTAGATGCCTACTTAAAGGATCTCCCTAATCCAACCCCGCTCTTAACTGCGCTCGAAGTTGAAAGCGAGGACATAGACAGAATATTTCGTGGGATGGCGAGGTTCAACTTACTCCTTCCTTCGACGAACGAAACTCATCCTTTCTCTGGGAAAGTCACATTCGAGATGTACTCTATCACGAGCTTGGATCAAGATGCAACCACAGGTTTATGCAACGTGTCGGAGGAGCCTATCATAATGACGGAAAACGGCATAGACGTCGTCGAGGACGGTGAATACGCCATTGTTCTTCGCAACACCTCGGACACGAACTTGTTCGTACAAGTCTGGTACTTCGACCCGGACAGCTATAGGATCGAGTGTCTCTACGAATCACCAAGCGACACTCAAGCGAATCTGCCTAAAGGAGGCACATTGCAGCTCGGTGCAAGTAGAGAGATTCCGTGGCCCCTCACGTACTATGTTCCTTCTCCCGGAACACGCTCTACATTGTTTGCCAAGGTATACTTGACAGAACGACCTATCAGGCTCAGCTCAATGTACCAGGATGCACTGATTGGGCCGGAGGCAACCCATAGGACCTATAAGGAGATAGAAATAAACATGGAGGGGCGCTGGGACTCTATTCTGCAGAAGATTACCGTTGTCGAAGAAGCTCCAGTGGTTGCTGGAGCACCTGAACGGCCACAAGTCACAGAAGAGTACGGCTCACATATTGGTACAGCACATCCACGTATAGCTAGTAGCACCACGGATCGTGCGAGCCTATCGCCAACCTCTATTCCAGTCATCGATGATGCCCAAATCAGTAGGAGACCAGACAGACGCAACATGATAACAACGGCTAGGGTATCACGGTCGCATGTGAGAAGTCAGTCAAGGGTCAGTAGGAACAGGAACACCGTTTCCAGGTCTGTCTCGCAACGTAGGACGGGAAGCAAATTAAGCAGACCACTTGTACACATCATTCCATCGCTGCGCAGGCAGTATTGGCAAAGCCTGGACACAGTGTTGGACGACTTGGGGACGGAGCAATGATGTCAAAGGGGCAACAAGTGGAAAGACTCAGGGAAGGGCTATTTAGAGAGGATGGCAGGGTGATGTAGTACTGTCGCACCTTGAAACAGTATAAGTATGAACACATATCCCTTGCATTGACGATATTAATGTGTCCGATGATGAAATACGTGCCAGGCTAATGCTTTTATGATAGGCTGTGCCAGTAGTGACAGCTGTCCGAAGGATATCCGAGTCACTGGTAGATGGGCATTGTAAGCTGCCACTCCTAAGGGCACTCTGCGGTTCATCAACTCAGAGGAAACCAAGTTTGTTAGCCTGGGCTTAAGTTTTATGTTTCATGGACAGACTTACGATGATGCAGTGTACGATATTCGACATAATCAATCACTTGAGAGTATTCTATCTTGTAATATATTGTTAGCATTATCCACTGATGACCTGGTGCTTACCAAGGGACTTGAGATAGATCCACAGTGACGACCTAGAATGTGTTCTCAGCATGCGAATATGCTACGACAGGTCCGATCTAATAGTATCCGCCGTTCAGTGAATAAATCTGGCAGAAATAGCAGGGAGGAGCTCATGATGTGAGACGAGCCTCGGAGTCTTCGCTTGGTTGCGTAAACTTCCACAACACCCTGTTTTCATATAATCCGAAAGCCGCGACAAATCAGAGTTAATGCTCGTCTCAGCTACGTGAGACAGACCTAAGGTAAATGAATTCCAGTCAATTACTTGATGAAGTCACGCTGACAGGGCGATGCTCGCCTGTCACTGGCCCGACGGTCCTGCCGCAGCTGGCATACTTAAATAATCAGTATTTAGTTGGAGGGCGCTTTGGTATATGCGAGGAGCTACCAGAGGTCATCGCTACCTCCGAGCTTCGTCAACAGATTACCCGGGGCTCGTTACTGAGCATCCCTATCCCCATTATAGAGCGTATACGAGGACGCTCCGACGGCTCCGTCCTCCAACTCATACGAGGCAGCGAGAGTGTAAGTAGTAATAGGTCGGAAACGGGCGTAGTTGAGGAGGGTATTGTACAGAGGCGTGCCGCATGAAAGGTAGTTAGTAAGTAAAAGACCTTATCAGTAAAGATGGTAGAGAAACGGCTAGACGTTCAAATTTGGATGGTAATCGTCACAGGCCCACAGGGCATGACATAGACACAGTGGAGAACGGTGTTTAAGATTTTTGAGGGTTGAGGCACGGAGAGCGTGAGAGGATTTTCCTTCGTAGGCTCCAATCCCGGGATGAGCAGTCCACCAAAGTTGTTATGCGAGGCCGCTATGAGTCTATGATAGTGCACGACAAAGAATACCGCGTCTAAAGAGACGAGGATGACATTAGGCGGGAGGATTTCAAGATTGGCGTGGAGATGGAATGTGTTCGAGACCAGTATGGTGCGCCTGTTACCACTAGGGATGAAGGGCGGGTCGTCTGAAGGAGATCCGATCTACGGCCGTCACGAAAGACAATAGTCAGAAGTCAGAGATAATTAAAGGCACTAGACGAGCTTACAGGTGTCATTGGGATCATGTTTCTTGACCCGCCCAGAGTACCAGACACGCCATCGATGTCGCTTGAGGGCAGCACATATCCAACTTCGCTGGGTTGTGCCGGAACGAACGCTTGTGAGGTGAAGTAATCCGACATTGCTACCTACACACGATAGTACTGTTGATCTGAAAGATCGATACGGCCTTGAGTCTTCAAGGGGGGTGGAATGCTAGAAGAGTCCGTACGGCGGTCGATGAGGCAAGACGGTAGGGATGGACGGGCGATTTCCGCTGTCAGACATG
>JAXQGX010000867.1:0-11075 GCA_037040455.1 Irpex sp. P115-07
TGGTGATAAGTAGCCACGTGGACTCATACTACGTGGCGTACCCGATTCGGCAGCCATAATTTACTGACTCCAGACGCTTCCTTCTCCTCCAAGCCCAGCCACCCAGAGCACCCACCTTGTTCAGCGGATTCCTCTTGTGCGACCCTCTAAAGTATCCCCCAGTCAAGACAACACTCCTTCAAGCACATCAACGTCTGGTCAGGCAACACACCGCCTATCACCCTCATGGCTCCCGCGGCGGTCCTCCTGCTGCTCGGCACGCTACTGTTGCTGTCTGTTCTGGTGAACGCAGCCGACCTATATAAGGCCCTTGATCGTTAGTATAAAGGCGCGCGCGGTGTTGTCTTATGCAGTCATTCACTGACATTACTCCCTCCCAGTCGACCGCTCGGCCTCGGAGAAGGATATTCGAGCTGCGTACAAGAGGCTAAGCCGGAAGTGAGACATTTATGTCGTCTCGGACAGTGACATGATAATTAACGTGAGCTCGTAGATATCACCCCGACAAGAACAAGGAAGAGGGGGCAGAGGAGAAGTTCGTAGAGATTGCACATGCGTATGAGGTCCTTTCGGACGAGACGGTGCGTCACTACGCACTATACCCGTACCCTGAAGCTTAACAAATTCTCCAATCTAGAAAAGGCAAATCTACGACAGATATGGAGAGGTGTGTAGAGCACCCTGCATTCCTACTGCTCTTACTAACTACCGTATAGGATGGACTGAAGGCCCATGAAGGAGGCCAGAACCCTCACCAGAACCCTTTCGATATCTTCCAAAACTTCTTCGGTCATGGCGGTATGTTCTAAGCCTAATACTGCTATATAAATACTGATGATGTGCCCAACTATCCCAGGACATCCTGGTCAGCAAGTGCGACGAGGACCTACAAGCGTGAGCGAGATGGAAGTCAGCCTCGCAGACATGTGAGTTGCCATGGTTTTCGCGGGATCGCTTTTGCTAATCTACATATGTGTAGGTACACTGGTGGAAGTATCGAGGTACGCCACTACAAGCCTTCCACATGTTAAGGGTTCTAACTACTTCTCTCGCTCTAGTTCATGGTTCAAAAGCGTATACTATGTGACCACTGTCGCGGCACAGGCGCAGCCTCCTCAAATGACATCCACACATGTCCAAGCTGCAACGGCCAAGGCGTCAAGATCGTCCGCCAACAAATCTTCCCCGGCATGTTCTCACAAGCGCAGGTCACTTGTCCCGACTGTGGCGGCCGCGGCAAAGTCATCAAGAAAGTCTGCCCGCACTGTAAAGGCCACAAGACCATCTCGCATACGCAACAGTACACTTTGGAGATTCCGAAGGGGATGCCGGAGGGCCAGGAGGTTGTGTATGAGGGCGAGGCGGATGAGAGTCCGGATTGGGAGGCTGGCGATATTGTACTGCGTGTGAAGAGTAGGAAGGAGACTGGTGGGTGGAGAAGGAAGGAGACTGGGTTGTATTGGAAGGAGACTATTGGTGTTGATGAGGTGCGTCGGGCATTCATGGCTGATTTAACGATACTAAAGCGCCACTTCAGGCACTATTGGGCTTTGAAAGAAACTTGACGCACTTGGATGGCCATATCGTCCATCTGAAGCGTAACGGCGTAACACAACCAGGTATGAAGATTTCTGTCGTTCGCTGTCGATCCAGAATATTGAAGCGCGTTTCTGTAGGTTACGTCCAGGTCATAGAAGAGGAAGGGATGCCAGTCTACGGGGAATCTCGTTATGGCGACTTATACGTAGAGTATAACGTTGTCCTTCCGCAGACCCTCTCGCCAACAGTGAAGAGAAGTGAGTGATTCGTTTGGCGTTAGTATTCGACTTTTGTCTGACCATGTCTCGCAGAACTGGCGGAAGCTTTCCACGGACATGACCACCCGGCCAAGGATGAGCTATGATAGATTCTTGCATTATCAGTCTAGATTAACATATATCTATATCATGGAAATTTGGGTATACTTATTGGAATCTACGTCTTCCTTCGGAGGAGGGGTGTGTATATCCCACAAACGACATGTCAGATCGGTGATACATTGCATATACGTTTCGTAATAGGTATCATGAGCGGTAGGTCTTGGGTGCTGGTATAAGTCCCATTAAACCAAACACCAGTGCGTACAGACCCGAGGCTGAAAGATGCAATTAGTTTCGTAGTATTTCAACGACGAACGTGGCATTAACACGTGATACTCACCACCTATTATTCCTCTCAGGTATCCCAGCTCAGACCAACGACCCAGTGTGAAGGCCGTCAGAGTCCACCCAATTACGATAGAACCGGTCAATACCTAGTATGAAAGATGGGAAAGATGTGGCATGTCGTTGAGGCAAACAGGCGTACCGGTATGACAGATGAGAGGATGCCTGACTCGCGCCAACGGCGGAACTGGGGTGCATTGATGAGCGCGTGGGGGATGAGCAGCAATTGAGTACCTACGTCAGGTCGTACACCTTGAATGAGTGGTACCAGTAGGATGTACAGGAATAGGGATACGGTTAACACGCCTAACAGAACTGTGAGGAAGGCGCTCGTGCTAACGTCAAAGCACCAGTATTGAGTGTAAGGCAAACAAGAAATAGCTTGCACTTACCGGGCATATGAGCCAAGTTCTCCACCCCCAACGAATATGCTCCAGAAAGCTTGATGCGTGTTGAGCCAAAATGTCACGAGTCCGCCAGGGATGATAAATTTCAGCTGCTTGAGGGTATGCCGGGAGAGAGCACCAATGACGGTCATCCTGGGTTATTCCCGCTGAAGTAGCATTGTAAGAACTATTAAACAAGTCTTTTTGGGAAGTAAGAAAACTGGAGCTTACCGACAGGAGAGTGTGGTCGACACGAAACTCTTTACTTACAGCGACGAGGCATGACAGAGTTGACATCAGATGGTCGATCTCAATCACATGCAACGCAGTCACGCGTGTGACCCTGTCATGCCCGTTACCAGCTGTGACTCTGTGTGACGCTGCTCCGGGCACTCCGGATCATTTCTCGAGAGCTGGGCGCTCGGAGTGGGCGCTATGATTCGCACGCAGATCTGTCGCAATTGGATAATAATTCGCTAGCGCTCGGTGTGCCTGGCTGAGGTACAGCCGCCGGCCCAAGCCGGTTCTATCTGGACCACCGCGTCGGCCCTGGAATACATTTTGACGTCGAAAAGATGGGCCAAACAAGTCAGAACACACCTCAGCCATGCGATAGCCATGAAACAACACAGATTATCCTCCCGGGTTTTTGATCTCGAGTCTTGTACATATACACTGCCATCACCTACCTCGCGCGTGCGAGGCTCTTTCTCTTCCCGCTGCTGCCCTCGTTGTAGCTCGTTCGTCGTTCGTTGTGGCTTGCATCGTGTAGGAAGTGATGACAACCCCCGAGCTGCCATGTGCACCAATATACGTTGACATTCTTCCCACATTCGGTAGGCAATGTTTAATTAACTCCCTTGGTCTGGGCTCAAACCTTTCATTTACTCGCAGGCGCTGCCCTCATAGGTTGTTTGGGCATGATGGTGTACGATTTGAAAGACCTGCGACGCGTCATTTCATACTGACTCATTTTGTACAGGCTGTACGGGATCACTTGTGTTCAGGTAAGGGTCCATAGCCAGTAATCTCTCGATCATATGCTGAACTGTGTCACAGTCCTACATTTACTTTGTCCTCTACCCGGACGACAGTCGGTATAATAAATCGCTGGTACGTGGTTTTTACTAAAGTGAGGTAAAGAGTTCTGATAACCGTTCACCTAGGTGTGGACATTATGGTCGGGCAACTGTCATTCGCTCTTGTATCAGCCACGCTTACTCCCATCGTTCACAGGGCACTTGATTCCGTGCACATAGCCCTAGGTATGTTCGAAGTGACTCAACATCTCGTGATGCTAATGACCACTTGTCCAGTCTGTCACGCCGTCTTTCACTACCTTGTCAGTATCCAGAATTCCTGGGCAAGTTTGTACAGGAACCTGAGATTATCTTCTTTAGGTCAATAGCTTTGCCAAACCAAGTGCTCTCGCTGATGGAGTATGGTGTGTGTCATCTTTCCAACCGTCTTCCGCAATAAATCTCATACATGGCACTAACGCTGACTTCCTCGCCAAGGTCACTATGGGTATGTCATACCTTGTATCTGGAGCCTCTCGCATTATTGACCAGCCATCTCTATGTCAGACATCGGTTATTACGAACGTATGCACATTACCGCTTACTTCTCATCCGGCAAGTACTCAAGCTCCCGTTTAGTGTGTAATATCATGTATAGTTCAAGGGTACGTCAATTCCTGGCAGTATCTGGGACGGCCGATTGATATGACTCGATCGTCAGATTCTTCACGATTCGGTTATACGTCCGTGAGTCAATCTCACCTTCAGGTGCACAGATAGGCTGAACGGCCGTACAGTTTTAGACCCTAGGGTCCGACGATGGTTGATTCCAATAATAGTAGGCGTCATCTCTTTCCCGTTTTCTATCTAGCTTCTCATTTATCACAAAACATAGGCATTGATAGTGCTGGCGCATTTCGGTATGTCGTGTCGTTCTCTTATCTTGTGCCTGTGCTCATCACTGCCACAGCGTTCGGAGTCGGTATGTTTTCCCATCACGAATGACATTTCAGGGTGCTCAGATTGGTTATGTCAACCTAAGAAACCGCTGTACACGGGTACGTTGGTCTCCTTTCAACTTCTACACAAAGCAGAGCTCCAGCTAATTGCCTATGATATTCTAGACTTATTGAAACAAATTTTGAACGAGTCCAAAGAAAACTGGTAGGCTCATAGGAGCATTATCGTGTCCTATTCCGACTAATATCTGCCCTACCCACCCAGTTCTTGGCTGCAGTGCCTTTCGCAATATTTGCCGTTCTTTCCGACGTCGTCATTGCCCTTTGTCTGTGCATCAAACTGCACAGGACAAAGTCCTACCTCATGACGTGAGTCATGTTCTACACCTTGACACGCACACTTCAAATCCAACCGTTTTACCGCCAGCGGCAACAATGTCATCAACCATTTGATCATCTTCTCTGTCAATCGTTGTCTACTCACAGCGTGCGTCCAACACCATATACTTCCGCTATAAACCCTTTATCTGACACTTACTCCGTCTCTATTCACCCAGTGGTGCCACCATCCTGGAGATCGTTCTCGTACGTGTACCGCCTCACTCACTCACTCTCAACCCTCGATCACCAGCTGACGAGCCTTGCACATGCAGTTCGCCGTGTACCCTCATGCTCTCTGGTACCTATCCCTCGACTTCGCGATCGGAAAATTATATGCAAATTCTCTGCTCGCGACGCTCAACACACGGTATTCTCTGCGCGTGCGAGGCAACGGACGGATATTTTCGCCGGGTAAAGGTGCTCGGACGGCGAGCACCGTGAGCGGGACCGTGCCGTCATTCCAAGTCGCGGCCGACGATCGATCTGCAAATCCGGTATTTTCGACCGTCCTACCGGTAGTGAGCAGTCCTTCATGTTCTCCATCCTCTTTGGCCCTTTCGTTCTGACAGACAATACGTGATGGCTGCGTCCCTATCATACATTTAGGTCTCTGTTGTCGACCATGACAGGATTGATGAAGATCGTCTGTCTATCTCGGACACTCCCAGCTGCAACCTCAACGACACTGTGAGTGATTGGCGCCGATGAATACCAAGGTCGTTTCTTGGCGCTATTACGTCCGCTCGCTGACGTCCGCGCTCTTGGCCACCATATCAGCCGAAAACGAAAACGGACAGAGAACAGCAACTCGAGTTCAGAAACTTCAATTTCGACGACCGTTGGCACTCAAATTAATATTAATGGCTCATGACAAGGGAAGGCAACAAGGCTCTGTACGCATCCCATAGAGATTCGGGATACCCTCCCCACGGGCATATTTATGACGACTTCAAGTATCACCACATTAGTTTGTATCAATACTAAGCATTTGTACACACACAGCATTCATATAACGCTGCATTTCACCGTCTCTCATCCGAAAGAGCGCACGGTATATACAATACAGTCGCAACTGATCTGGCAGCTGAACTGCTCGTACATCAAGCAGTAACCGCATCGTCTCTTTTGGGCAATCTCGCCACGTCCTTACCCTTGTTCCGATGCTCCCTCATCTTCTTCGACCACTCTTCATCGCCCATCGGGAGCCCCTTCTGCCCCATGATCCCCGCCGCCGCATTACTCTGCAGGGCAGAATTAAGAAGCTCGATAATATGCCCGTTTATTGGATCGATACTCAACGTCTAGCAGCATATCAGGTTAGTGTACTTAGCAACGATGTGTCCATTCTGGTGTGCGCACCTGGTGGTATCTGAGAATAGCGTCGTCGAGCTCGTCCATGAGATGATGGACCATCCCGAGGAAACCAAGAGCGATCGCGTTTAGGGGGGTGAGCTGCAGGACGCGCTGATAGGCCGTCTTGGCCTCAGGATACCGTCTACAACCGTTATTTAGCTGGAAAGTCGAGTATATGACGCGTGATCCACTGACTTTAATTTTCGGAAACATGTCCCTAGATTGACGTATAATGTGGCCCATGCAATCTCTGAGCTTTGCGTCACCTGTGCAAGGTTGATAGAAAGTTGAAACAGCTCAGCAGCCTTTTCGTATCTGTGAGTCGTGAGTTCAGTTGGTTCAGATTCTTCAGAAGTCACCATGAATCATCCTCGACACTTACTCCCCATGGTTGAAAGCCATCACGCCTTGCTCGTTGGCAAGTAACGGATCGCTGTCACACATCGTTTGCGCAGCAAATAACGCCTCATCCGCTAGAGGCAGATTTGAGAGGACTATATGTTCCATGCCAATGAACAGCAAGGGAAGATGAGATCTAGCTTCGGATTAGCATTGGCCTTGATTCCATAAGTTGGCGAAGCGTACCCCGTGAACATGCGGGCGCAAGTCGAGTAAGCAGTGACCGCGTGATCGTGCTCGCCCTCCAAAGCAAATGTATGCGCGAAGGCTATCCAAGCAGGAGCAAACCGCGGATCCATAAGCGAGGTTTTGCTATGTAGAACCAATAAGATACTAGAGATAATATCCGGTGAATACGACATACCTGAAATACGTCCTAGCTTCTGACCACTTTTTGGTGGTAAGATACCAGACCCCTACAGCGTACCAACTAATCGGTGATTCCGGCTCACGTTCGACCAACTCGTGTGCAAGTATGAACAATTTGGAGTGTAGATGCGGCAAGTGATATAGACACGCTATATGTAGCGGCATCGTAGGTGCATGTACAGACACCAAACCGAGGATCCTGAAACGGTTTGAATCAACCATCTTCGAAGGGAATGGCATTAGCTCTCACCTGCTTGTGATTACATGACAATCTGCCCACCTGAATTGGGAGTACAGGGCATCCGCGAAGCTGTAGAGTACGTCTGGGTTGTCACCGAGGCCATAGTCTTCAACGAGCTTGCGGCGGGCGATGGCATGTTCCTCGCCGTGTTTGTACTTGCGTAGTCGTGAGGTATATATCATCCTCACGAACTCAGCATCCGCCGGGGTTTGCTCTTTGTAGGCTAGCGACTGTACAAATTCCCACTCTGCAAGCTCTCATTAGGATAGACACTACGATACGGCATTTCACGAACCTTCGTTTGGTGTCATCATCTCTCCACTTATCAACTGCTCGAACGATTCATAACACTTGACATCAAGGGCTAGTGCTTCCATGAAACAATGTTTCGCTTGGTCGCCGCGATTCAACTTCAGCATTAGCAATCCACGCAAATGACACATAGATGCTTCAATCTTGACACGGTTAGTATACAGAATGTAGTGTCAAACAGGGAACACACCTTAATTCCACCGTCCATGTTCGGTATGGCAGGCCCACTCCTGCCTGACCCGCGAAAAGGATTTGCCTCTCCGAGCATCTCTGTCGCTTCAGTCCACTTTCCCTGCCTTACTTGGCACTGTGCAGCCAGATATCGACATGCTACGCTCATGTCCACAAGACGGGACACTGAGTCTGCCTGTTCATTGGCAATATTGAACAGCTCCCCAGGACCACCGACAGGCAAACGAGGTTCGTGTAGAGGCTCGGAGGCGAAAAACGACATTTCAGTTTCCTTACCCTTGCCCTTGGCATTCCCAAATGGTCTGAAAGCTGCATTCGATAGACCGGCAGCTCGCGGTGGTGGTGGAGGGTTCGTGGGGAATGGACGGGTGAGGAGTCGTTCGGCACGAGAGTACTGATGAGTCTGGAAGTACGTCTGAGCAAGCCAGAATGCGTCATTTGGGTCATCTGTCCCGTATAAGAGCACTGGTAGTGTAAGACGCGTAAAAACACGTACTTGTCCAACTGACGATTTTGTCTCCCCAAAAGGCAGCAGTCTCGTACAGATGTTGCATCAAGGCATCGTGTCGCCAAAGTCTCATCCTATCAACCATGCCCCACTCGTATCCAGCACGCTCTTCCTCATCTTCGAGTTCTGAGTCCTGGAAAACATCGGTAGTGTCGTTCGCGAGAGGATGTCTGTTAGCCGATGCTTTGGCTCTTCGCGGGATGGCAGGGGATGAACGGAAAGGCGAAGCAGGGAGTATTGAACGATTTGGATCCAGCGCAAACGGTATTGGGTTCGACGCTATGTGACTTGAGTTTCCTTCAGTGAGAGAGTCGACTAATGACTGAGGGCCATAGGAGAATGAGGAGCCGATTGAGTGGCGAGGCCGCGAACTGGAAGGCGTCGGCAAGTTTGGAATAGCTGGTATAGCAAAACTATGATGAGGCGGAGGGGTTTCGTCCATAATTTTAAGAAAACTCTGCAAACGACGAGCAGACAATGATGGAGGTCCTGATACACGCTGTGGCCAGTCACGCCAGGCGTTGTTTGGATCAAAAGCTCTTGCCAAACAATCTATGCCCAAATTGGGCGACGCCACAAAGATGAGCGCCTAACAGAAATTTTGGACGCGATCCTGCCTGTGTTACTCGTACTTAGCTCTTACTTCGTTCCCATCTCATCTCAGGCTACGCAAACATGGCAAAGACAACGACGGAGAAACCGACAAAGTCGAAACTCATCAGCGCTGTAAAACCGAAGGCACCAGCGTCGAAGTCGCTGTTGCAGAAGGTGCAAAAAGTGAAAGCTACAACGGCGGAGGAAGCGCCAGCTCCAAGCAAAAAGGCGGAAGGAAAGCGCAAGAGCGCAGCGGTCGTATCTACAGAAGAGGGCCCTTCTCCGAAGAAGTCGAAGAAGGCCTCCAAGCCCGCAACTGAGGACGATGAAAATGCGACGGGAACGACGGAGGTAAAGAAGGGGTCTAAGGCGAGCAAGGTACAGACGAAGCCTGTGAAGAAGGGGAAAGAAGTCGTAGTAGAGGAGAGCGATGCTGAGGATTCAGATGCGGAGGCGCAGAGCTCGAAGGCGAAGAAGTCAGGAAAGTCTGTCGACAAATCACAAAAAGCAGCTGCACCAAAAACTCGCTCTTCCAAGAAGGCAACTTCCCCTGTTGAAGAGGATGAGGATGAGGAGAACCATTCTGCTGAAGAGGAGGAGGACGGGTCTGACGAAGAAGAGGCTCATTTGTTCGGATTCTCGACAGACGATGCCGACTCCTCTGACGATGAGATGAACGCGGACCCCGATCCCATTGAAGTCACGAAGCTCCCCACGATAGCCAAGGATGACGCCATTGTTAAGCAGAAACTCGAGAAAGCTAAGAAGAAGCCGGTATGTGTACTACAACTCGTACCATGTACCTGCTCTAATGTCTTCTTGATAGACCGCAGATCGAGGTGTTATCTACCTAGGCCGGATACCCCACGGTTTCTACGAGACACAAATGAAAGCGTATTTCTCGCAGTTCGGAGACGTGACGCGTCTACGATTATCTCGCAACAAGAAGGTACGACAACGCAGCCCTTTCTCGCGAACCTACTCTAAATGACCACCCTATAGACCGGCCGCTCAAAGCACTACGCTTTTATCGAATTCGACTCTTCCTCCGTAGCCCAGATTGTCGCGGAGACAATGGACAACTACCTTCTCATGGGGCACATCCTAACATGCAAAGTCATCCCCAAGGATGAGGTCCACCCAGAGTTATGGGTCGGTGCCAACAGGAAGTGGCGGGCAATACCTAACGCTCGTGTCGCCCGGGTTAAGCATAACAAGGTTGGTAGATAGTCCAAAGCCTATCTCGCCCTTATCTGACGCTTTTGTATCTATAGGAACGGACAGAAGAGCAGCAGGAGAAGGCCGAAAAGCGGCTGATCAAGCGTCAGGCGCAGAAAAAGCGCAAGCTGGAGGAGGCCGGTATCAAATACGACTTTGACGCGGTCGCATATGTACGTGTCTAGACTCAGACACAGCGCATCCTCATCGTTAACTCTCCTTTGCAGAAAAAGAAGCCGAAATCGGCGGAGTAGTAACTCGACTTTCGTCTTTCAGCCGCATATCCGTTCATCTTGTACCTCATCTGCCGTCATGTTCCACTTCCAGTTGCTCTCATGTATCGTTCTGGGTTTATAAACGCTCATGCACATCGGACTCGTTCACATACAAGGTTTCGTGAGGCATACTGGTACAAACAACGTTCAATTCGGTACGTATACATTCGATAGTTCAATGTTCTTCGACGCGTCACTTCTGCAGTGCGCTCTTAGAGCTGGACGGGGACGCAGCCGATGGAGACGAGGCTCCCCTGTTCGTATAAACATGATATTATGAGCTATCTCCTATGAAATGCAGTAATGATTCTGCTTACGAAGCTGTTGTTCTCGCAGCAGACGGGGCTGGCATCGCAGGCGGAGCCACTGCCCACGCCGACGACGCTAATGGGAGAGCAGTCGAGGCCGAGCAGAACGTTCAAGTCTGACACAACTACTCCGACCAAACCGAGGGCAGCGGCACCCTCTTGAGAGCCGGCCTGTCAATTCGAAAGGCACACTATGTTAGCATTGCACACCGGCGTATAAGCAACATGCACGCTTACCGTCGCAGTGGATTGGCAGCACTGGATGGGTGCGGTGCTGCACTCAGCACGAGCGACAACGGGAGCGGGGGTGGCGACAGCAAGGATCGGGAGGGCAAGCATGGTGAAGCCGACGATAGA
>JAXQGX010000868.1:0-11057 GCA_037040455.1 Irpex sp. P115-07
TTGACACCGGCGGCCTCAATGACCTCCTTGTCGGTCGTGATACCGAAGAGGTAGTCGTCACGGTGCTTGTTGGCGTATGCGCTGTACTCGGCAGCGGGGGCCTCGGTGGGGGAGGAGAGGAAAGCGAGAGCAACAATCTTGTCAGCGTTCTTGAATTCGTGGAAAGTGTCTTTCGTGACTTCGCCAACGGCAGGGAGAGATTGCCTGTAGCGCTACCGGTCAGCAAGCGCGTCTTGGCGAGTAGGGAGGCGAAGCTTACTTGGTCATGTAACTGACGAGGCCCTCGGTGTTACGTGCGCCGCTGTATGGGGAGTGCTCGCCCTTGCGGTAGACACGGAGAGTGCTAATAACATGTTTAGTAACCATGTAACGCGAAGAGTTCCTGTATAGTACTTACGGGTAGCCACCAATGCCGTTCTGCTGGCAGAGCTCGGCTTGGTCAACGCAGTCAACCTTGGCAAGCTTGATACCGTTCTTGTCCTTGAGGACGGTAGCAGCCTCCTCGTAGTGGGGGGCAAGGGCCTTGCAGTGCCCGCACCAAGGCGCGAAGAACTCGACGAGAATGAGCTCCTCCGGGTTGACGACTGAGTCGAAGTTCTCGGCGGTCAGGTTAATGACATCGGAGGCGGCGACGAAGGAGAAGAGGGCAAAGAGCGAGGCCCCGGACAACAGTTGAGAGAACCTCATTTTGGCGGACTCGACGACGAGCAGGTAGCGTCGGGAGATGGAAGGAGGGGGTTGAGAGAAGGCGTCGCCGTCGGTGCGCTTTTGTGCTTATATCGCTAAGTGCTGGCGGCTAATTAATGGCGACGTGTCACTCGGGGAAGGCCGTGGCAGAGGCGCTGGCGTTGGCAAGACGCATCAACATCAGCCTGCATGATGCAGCTGCATCCGTCGAGCCTTGTCGAGGTCATTCGCAGCGAGACTTCTCCGAGCGACTCTCGAGAACACACCGGCCGCAGAAACAACGCAGCCCATCACTGCGTTCTTTCTTCGGTAACGGTCAGATGAGTACGTGGCGGCTTGGTCTGGCACAAATTTCTCGCCCATGCAAGCCATGCGACCTCGGGCTTGGTAGCAACAAACAACGGGGTGCGATAAGTATCCCATGTCCAGCCCGTGAAATTTGCGCTGATGATCTTCCTCAGTCGACGTGGCTCATTCGCAGAAGGGTCATTGGCTTCATTACAGGTTTCAAAGTTGGCACGGCGACGTCCATTTAGTCAGCTGGCTAGATAAGAATGCTGACACCGGCCTTAGCTCATCTGACTTCTCGCCCGTCGGTACATGGAGGTCATAACATTCGGTCGCTCGTCGTATCTGGATACCTTCACTTTCTACCAGCCACCATGCCTGTCCTCCGTCGACGAACGGTCAACTATAGTACCCCAGACTTGTTGTCTTGAGTACTGTAGGTGACCGTGTAGCGACAGTTTACCAGTTTACTGGCTATTCTATGTTCTTTGCGTAAGTACCTCCACCTTTACACATCACGGCAGCCCTTGTTATCACTGTCGAAGAACTGCCAGCCACTGTACTCAACGACTCGAGTACTGCAGATGCCAGTGGCAATGACAGGAGAAAGTACAAAGTGCACCACGCCAGATCAGACATCGTTCAAATCATACTATACAGGAGCCTAGAACAAAGCTTCGAGAATCAGTGCACTACCAACCGTGGTGTTCCTCCCACCATGTTAACGACCTGTCAACGTTGAACCTTATACACTGAACAGCCGCCGTGTTGTATGGGTGTGCGGTGTGCGCGGCTCAACTGCAGGTTCCCTTCCCCCCCTCTCCCATCTTCTTCATCTCCTCACTAGCCAGATATGGTCGCCATCCAATACCCCATCACGTCAGTTGGCAGTATTGGCAGGACCTAGTTGATGGCAATGGCTACGAACCGAAGGTCAGTCTACTCGATGTACATTGCCAACGCCACATCCACAGCACTCATCCTCGCCATGTACATAGTACCGAAATACTTCTCCAATGGCCTTGGCTGGTTACGACAATACGAAGGCCAGTTCTCCGTTCTCCAGAATCTGTTCGCGCCACCAATTAACATCCACCATACAGTACCAAAATACATCCTCGGCTGTATGAGCTAATCCTTTCCCCATTAATATCACACTAATCCTGTCAAATTTTCATACCACAGCACTCATCGCCTGGAACGACTTCAGTAAGTGTCCGCCCAACTGCTTCCAAACGTACATCGCTCACTATCCGTCTACCTAGCACGCCGACACCCATATCTCTGTGGCATCGCCCTGATCATCAACACAGACCTCATCTTCTTCTTCCTGCTCCTCTCGTGGGTGGTGTTCATTATCCTGGCTCTGGCAATTGGCATCGTGATACGCGGTATCAACGGAGGTACTACCTAATCCCAACATCACCCCACTGTCACTATATCTCTGATGATAAATTTCCCTCCATAGGATCCCTCGCTCCGCAATACCAGTCGGAAAACTACAGGTTAGGCCGTGGAAGTGCCCCTCGCGTGTCGTGGGATCAATCTAGATGCATACAAATGAACTGGGGGGTCGAATTACCTTCCGGTCCCGGTGGCACGTACTTTACTCTGATCAGGATATGCTTGGTTTGTTACGGAGAGTACATTCTATGGAGGCACTTCGGAGTCTGGTAGTATAGTGAGTAACGTTGTGATACTGCATAGCATAGTATGTTCCTGCGCTGACACATTACTTGCATGATCATCAAGGCGGTGTTAGAGGGTGTATCCCTTGGGGATACTAAATGTGGTGGACTATTCATCTACTCCCAACATGAACCGCCCGCAAATACTCATTTTCCTGCGATCTTTCCATGCTCCTCTAGCTAAGCATCTACGCCTTCATCATTCGTCCCCTATGGATAGTTCCCAAGCTGCTTCTGAAATTGATCGGGTTTGATACCAGTACTACTGTAGCACTACTGTACATGTAGCCGTGCAATGTCACGTTGAAGTTGAACGTCGATTGTGAAATGCAGTATCCAAGTCACAGTTCGACTCAGATAGAAGTAGACATGACATAACACCCACTCACTGGCAGCCGCAAAGGCAGAGAAAGTGAACTTCCGTGCGAGGGAGGCTGAGATTGACGATCGAAGGTGAGCGCGAAGCCGCCTCTACGAACGCCGAGGATGTTTGAACGTGTGCATCGCAACATGAACGGATATGTCAGTACTGTTTCTGGTTCTGGTGTTTGGAAAAGAATAAGGCCTGTCTGGGGCACTTCTGTAAGCAGAGTCATTCGTGCTGGTGAGTATGATAGATAGACCGTTGACTAAATACAAGTCCTCAGTACTCACCCCAGCTGAAGGAGGTGTGCATGTGCACGCTCTGAGAGGCATCGCCGGCGGAGTAGAGTTGTGTCATCAGAGCAACCACCCGTTGGGATTCGTCGGTAGCCAGCCAGTGTAAAGGACAGTCTGAACGGGAAAGCATGGCGTACAGACAGAGGGTGAAGTTGTCCGTGCATCTTGCCGCTGTAATCGACATTCGAGCCTGTCTCGATACGATTGATGACGAGTCCGAGTTCTTGGACCGGAAGTGAGACGGAGGGATCTCATATAAGATAGCAGAACCGAGCCAGCTTATGTCGCTGAAGACAAGGCCTTCCCTCGCGTGTGTGAAGTGCGAGATGTATTTGACAACATGGTCGAAAGAAGGTAGGTGTACGTTCATGAGTTTGATCTCAGCGAACGGTATTAAGGAGGGCGGAGGAGGAATACTCCGACGATGCGTGTCGAGCCTAAGTTGAGATGGATCGGATTGTATGGGGCCCAACAGCACCAGTACCCGGAAGACGGATTCGTCCATCAGTTTAGTCATGGGCTGTAGACGATCGAGGAATGAAGTCGAGGAGTCGCATCTTTGGCTCACGTCGATGCCCCGTATGAGTTTGTAGACCGGCACAAGAGATGGGGATCCTCTAGTTGCATATTTCACCAATAAATCGACGTCCTCGGGCAAACGTAGGAAGAGAATCGCGCCTCCAAACATCGACCGTCGACAGAGGTTGGCCCAGTGTCGACACACGAGGGAAAATGCCCTCAAGTCGCCCAGTGGGTCTCTCTCTTGCTTGTTGTCTTTGTCCCAGTAGTTGTGCCGGCGTAGTCTCTTGTGTCTCGCGCCAGTTTGATACTCTGATCTATGGATCATGTCCACGTGAGACAGGATGACGAGGAACAGTTCGGGTAGGATGGATTGAGTGTGGTTGGCTACGGCTTGTTGCTGACGGAGCAGATAAAAATGCCAGTGGGAGGGAGTTCGAGGGGAGAGGGCGCGGGGAGTCCTTTCACCTGAGTCGTCCACATATAGCTGCTGGCTGGGTAACTCGGAATGAGAGGCGGGATACTCGGGTGTGACCTCGCGGGGCTGGTAGAAAGGAAGCTGACTCCAACGCACGTCGTCCAATGCTGAATCGTCTTTATCTGGGTCTACTATGCGCGCTATGTCTTGTGATCGAAAATGGTCATCGTCTTGAAGGTTGTCGTAGTCCTCGTAAGAAGGCCCGATTATATTCTCGTAGAATATCTGATTGTGCCAATCTTGATGCAACCTACATGGTTCTCAATACATGAGTCGTGTAATCGACGTAGAATGACTGATGAAACGCACTCTGCAAATTTTCCCTGTCTGATCCTCCGTTGTCGCTTCCTCCATCGTTTACTGCCGCGAACTGGTGGCTTCACTGCGGAGAGTCATTTTTGTACAGATGAGACTTTAGGAGGTGTAGAGGGCCTTCTCAGACTCACGCATAATCCATGTCATGCCGGAGAGGTGTTGTGTAGTTTGACGTGGCGTATCCGGAAAGCCATTTGTAGGAATGAAGGACATAGTACCCTAAATCGATGTGAGATAAGAAATATGATGTCCAGTTCTCGAAACGCACACGCCACTGCAGAGTGCGCTGTGAAGCAAGAGGTCTTCGGTGTTGCTTCAGAGTAATTTGTGGCAGTAGCTATCGTCGCAAGGGGCAACCTCACAAAGTACAGAGATTATATGGCGCACCCAAGTCGCTGCGGTCTGATTACATTTATACTTGATGGATCCGTGGAGGTCGCATCTATCGAGGTGTCAGTGTACAAGGTTTATTAGTTGTGCATGCCTCCAGACTCACAGATAGCAGGTGGCTTTGGCTGCCCGCCCCACGCCGGTTATATGTCTCACGGAAGTTCCTCACGATCTCGGAAGTTCTCTGAAAAACAAGGTATAAGTAGCCTAGGTCAATACCGCGATGTATAGACGAATGATGACGAGGGCTTACTAATAGCATACCGATATTTGTCAACTCATAGATGTAACTGCCAATATCGGTGTCGAACGCAATGACATGTAATCGTGCATTAATCATGGGTTTTCGTGTCTGAAGAAAATCAGGATAGAAAGGGCTGACCGTTCAAGGCAATCATTAGACTTGCGTTTTGGGATCTGGGAGGTTTGCCCGCATTTCCAAACCTACTCTAAAGGACATGAATCGTGCACAAAAAACAGGTTTTATGAAGACCTTGTTATGACCTGCGAGCAGTCAAGTCATGATAGTCCTAGAAAGAGTCAAACGTGAGCGCTTATGGCAGCTCTTTTGGGTAAACACGAGCTTGGTGGCGTTCCCGGCGCTGGTGTGATATAAAGGTAAATCCCTTGGCAACTCGTCGTCAGCTTGATCAGGCAACATGAAGTTCCCATGCTCCATTCTCACCATTGCCCGCAAAAAGCGACCACATTCCAGATCCTACTGTACGCCACCACCAAGGATTCTGAGGAAACACCAAAGATGGTTAGCTTCAGCATCGTATCTGTAATTTGAGCTATTCGAAGTTAACACTGCTACTGCAGGACGGCCAACGCTCTGCATCAGGACGCTCTGATGAGCCAGAGATAGTATCTGTCGCGAATGCCACCTCTGAAACGACGACCAGCAACAGCGACAGTGCAGTATACATACCACTTCCGAACGAAATTTTGAACCTTGTCGCCGCTGAATGCAAGGAGTTTGAGCCCGAGGTTCGGCAGCGCACATGGCTTGCCTGCTCTTTGGCCTCGCGGCAGTTACGGGATATCGTTCTCCCTCATCTATTCTCTGGGATTCAAATGATCATGGTACCACCTCTCATGAGAGCGCGGAGTCGAACATTGCCGGAATACACGGGTTTTATGGCCGCCACTCCTTGGATTGCGCGTCACGTACGACACATGTTGATCATGAGTAGCACGGTAATCATTACGGAGTTGGCCAGCCTGCTGGAGCACCTTCCTAGTCTTCAGGATATTTCAATGCACCCCATCAGCATCGTTCAAGGTGACACGTCGACAAGTACTACCCATCATAACTTGGCTATCGGTCATCTCAGGCTCGATATCGCTCTCATGCATGGCCCCCACCCTGTCTCTCCGTTGGTTCTGTGCACAGACGTGCTTGCGCTATTTTCAGACGTTGAAAGCCTCGAGATATTCTCTGGACGTTTCGCTGCGAACATGGATGGAGGTCAGTCACAAACACTCGAGGCTTCAGCGGCGGCCGCGAGAGCACCATCACAGAACTGGAAGCTCAAGAGCTTAAGCTTGCACTGTTCGGGAATGACTTCTTTCTTCACTACGTTTCTTCTTGGAATAAATTCCCTCTCTCATCTCACCTCTCTCGACTATGACATCACAAGCAATGGCTTCCGTCAGCTCAGCGATTTACTGCGCACCATCGGGGCCTCTCTGTTATCCTTGCGCATAGGTGCAAGCGTCGGTCCTCAGATGAACGGGCAGGCAGCTGGCATAGGTAGCTGCTTCCATAATCATCGCGATCATAACTCACTCTCTAGATTTACAGGAACCCTTCCTCCTTGTTTCCGTTCCAGTCTTTCCACATGCACGAGTCTGGAGGAGTTCAGACTCTCCTTGTACGGACAGTTGGCATCACCGGAAGAATCCCTTGCCGTAAGAAGCAACTGCTGGACCTTCGCGACGTTCGTAATTTCGGTACTACCGGTAAATTACTTGGCCGTCCTCGGGCTGAAGTTCGTGATGCTTGGAGAAATAACGAACAATGACATGCACTCCTCAATCCCGTGGGATGCGATGCGCAGAGCCTTGCACCGCTTCACTCACATCCGAGTCATCGAATTTGAAGCATTTGCTTCAACCGATATAAACCGCTGTATCGCCTATGAATTACGCCAGTTCAAAGGTGCACTGAATATACTAAAGGGTGGTCGTGCGTTTTGCCCGATGCGCTGTGAGGATGTAGGTTGTAAGCGATATGAAGAAGAACAAAATGGAGGTCGTCCTTCTTCCGCTCTTCCCCGTCGTATGCCAGTGACATTGACTGAGTTGGCACAGAGTAAGCATTTTCACTGCATTGCTTGATCAAGTCAGGTGTATTGCTATGCTCACGCTTCAATATTTGCGATCAAGGCTATGGCGCAGCCCAGTAGGAATATGCGAACGTAATGCTCGAACACAGAGATGTTAGACAAGAATATCATTGGCCCATGCTCCCATGCTAGCGAAGTCATATAAACTAGGACCGGTCTCGCTGGAAGACATGAAACCCCAATTTCCATATGCATAGATCCTTCAAGCCCTCTATATTTTACTTTCGGTCCGACGTTGACAACGCTGTACTTACTTACTATTTTTCAATCCTCAAAGTTCAGCACAACTAGGCTTGTGAACCAGCCTCCATATTCGTACCTCATATTAGCAACCCGATCGAGTACGGCGCTAAGATGAGATAACACGCTTTCCACTTCTTGTCAACTTACCATCACCACCCCCTGTACTTGCTGGTATCCTCAAATCTACTCGCTTGGCGTGAACGCAACAGTTTCGTCAAGTATGGAAAATCCCTTCGGCCCTCAACAAATGGCAATCATCGAGTATGCGAACCTGAAGAACATGCTGTGCAAAACCACCTGCAGCCGATATGAACCACCACCAAATATGGCGAAGTATATGGTCGAATGTAAAAAAATCTTAGAGAGGCCGACGGCGAATGTGCGTGCCAGTGCGCTTGCTGGGAACATGGATGATTGTCTGGAGATGGGCTTGCGGTCAGTAATGGTACCCTCTGTTCTCGATAGGGGTTCACTTTTTCATTGTACCTGTTTTGCATACTACTACAGTACCTACGCAGGCGTAGAAGGGACAGCGGGCACAGCAAACGATGCTATACTCTGGTGGACAAAAGCTGCCGGCGCCCGTAGTACCAACGCCTTGAGCTCTGCAAAGGCAGATATACCCCGAGGAGTCGAAGCTCGAGCTTGGAGTTGCCTCACGCACGCCTACAAAGAGTTGGCTAAAGAAAATGACGGCACCACCTGTAACGTCGACGGCATGTATCGCGCTGCGTCTTGCGCGGAACAAGCCTGCAGCCTTGGCTTCATGTCACCCATAATTTGCGGACTAGCGAACGAGATCAAACGACTGAATAAGGAGTTCCCGTCGCCTAGGGATCCCAAGCTCAGTTTCGACGCTCCACGGTTCAGAGAGTTGACATACCTGTGGGAGGCTCACCAGCGCATAGAAGAAGATAACAAAGCTTGGGAGGCGAAGGCTGCTAAGCGGCCGGAGTATAGTTGCGCAGAGCCAGGTTGCGGTATCCGGGCTACAAGAAAGTCTGGGCTGAAGAAATGCGCAGGCAAGTGCCCTTTGGAGAGTAAGCCTTCCTATTGTAGCAAAGAGTGCCAGAGGAAGGTATGTCTGGTCTTTGAAATAGCGCGACAGAGGAGCTCACAGACATGTCCCGGTGTACGCAGGATTGGAAACGACACAAACCGGTTTGTTTGGGCATCCCATGGGTCCCGCGTCCTGAAAAGTCAGCTTCTGAAGAGAGTATAAAGTACACCGGTACTGAGACGAAGGAGTTCGAATTCCGAGACCGAGGCCAGGTGCTATCCATGGATCTGCCAATCGCTGGTCATATGATCAAGTTCTCGTCCAGCACCATGACTCCAGAGCATATGAAGAGCGTCAGAGACGCAGCGATGAAGCATGAATTGGGTCGTTAGTGAAGGTGCGTCATATGATGGCTTGTTCATCCATGCGTCGCAGCCATCTCAATCGGCTACGTTAGACCACACAGTTCATCCTGAGAGTCATGAACGATAACTATCTACACAGCTATAGCCGCGGCCTACGTCATAATTTTTATCGAATATCAGTCTAATTTCCCCCGTCACTAATGGGTTGATTAGCCAACAAAGTAAATTAACCTCCCTACGTGCTTAACGTGTTCCGTGACAGGCTTGAGACACAACGGGCTGGACTGTTACGCGACCGCGCCGCAGTCATAACGCCGGTGATACACGTGCGTGTTCAAGCTGATTTCGCACAAGGAATCTACATATAAGAGACACTCTCGAACCTCACGCTCACCGTCTACTTTCTTTTCGTCTCCCGCCACCGTGCTTACCATCATGTCTGACAGCCTCTCCATCGTTGTCCCCAAAGGGTCAGTATCGTCCATACACCCGTGCTAGATTCTCTGTATCGCTCATAGTGGTCTTGTTTATTACAGATACTCCTACGTCGTCGCCGCCGTGGTCTCAACATTCTGGTTGACTTTCTTCCAAACTGGAAACGTCGAGATCACTCGCAAGCGCGCCAAGATCGAGTATCCGCAAGGTGCGCACCTAGAAATATTATCTGCTGCGCTTGTGTCTCATCAAACAGATATGTTTCTTAGCATACGCTGAACGGGCTGAAGCGGCTGCTTCGAAGGACGCGCAAATATTCAACTGTGCTCAACGTGAGTCGTTGTGATTGTGGCTTGAGATTTGCCTACTAACGATACATGGCTAGGTGCTCATCAGAATACACTCGAGGTTCTCCCACAAGTCTACGTCAGGTACGAACTTCTATTAGTCTATGTATGGCGTGGACGAAGGCAAGTCACTGAGTCTATTCGCTCGACTATAGTACTCTTCTGGTCGGGCTGAGGTACCCAATCCTTGCGGCGTCCATGTGTGGGTTTTGGACGATCAGCCGCGTCTTTTACACTCTTGGATATAGTACCGGAGATGCAAAGAAGGTGCGTGAAATATAGAACCCTTCAATCGCCCGTATTCGCTCCAATGCGCCTGCTACGTCAGAGAACTGGTATTATTAGCGTTGCCGGAAACTTAAGCACAACATTTGGTAAAATCCATCGCTTCTGGCTCTATTACACCATCCTCAAGTTGCTGTGTATTAACAGGTTTGCTCCTCGGAGGTTCAAGCTACGTTGCCTACAAGCTTTTAAAGACCGACGCCTTGGTTTAAGGCCGATAGGTATGCTGCATTACTGATACTATTCAGATGCTTCTGTAGTACAGTAAAAGGTGAGTATTATTGAAATCAAAACGACTCCTTATGTTAACAAGTTCGCTGAAACGATGCTGACAGCCCATAGGAGTAAGCTCGTGTTCAGCATAAACACGCGTACTATTGCCTGTTACACCACTGTCAACATTCTCAATGGACTCCGTCGAACACGGCTATGATTATGATGCGCTGTCATAGCCAATAGCTGTCTGATTTTCTTCGTCACCAGCAAAGCAACAACAATGCAGCAGAATATTTATGTACGCGTGTACCACGCGATGTTCCGGGAATTCGGTAACAGCCGGCTGAAGTGCTATGAGGCCGCGTCGCACTTACGTGTACAAGACGGCCTTGTACAGGGAATGCTTATATACGACCCACTCCAAACAGCACACCCATTCTCAACCTTTTTCTACTGCGCTATATCTATTGTGTCATGTCCGACAGCTTCGCTATCATTGTTCCAAAAGGGTCGGTGACGTACTTATAGACCATTCGCATTGCTCATATGCTGTTCTAGATATTCTTATGTTGTCGCAGCTGTAGTCTCTACGTTCTGGTTGGCCTTCTTCCAGACCAGACTTGTCGAAATTACGCGCAAGCGTGCCAAAATTGAGTATCCGCAAGGTGAGCTTCTCAGAGATATCATCTGCTTTCTTTCTCCTCTGATACATACGATGACGTTTCTCAGCATATGCCGAAAAGGCTGAAGCCGCTGCTTCGAAGGAAGCGCAGATCTTCAATTGTGCACA
>JAXQGX010000869.1:0-11052 GCA_037040455.1 Irpex sp. P115-07
GAGGAGGCTGTTGCAGACAGCGAGCAGCAGGGAGTCGAGTATAACAGTCGTGTCGAGCAGCCCGCGTCCGCCAGCAGTCACTGCAGCCTGGCTCACTGAGCGCTGCGGGGTTAACGTGATGTGACAAATCTGATTTAGATCAGCGAATTTGATCATTTTGACCTGAGCGCGTCTAAGTAATGACCGAGGTCCCCTCCATGGCCAATCAGCGTGCACGGAAGGCCGCACGCGAGCACAACTGAATGCGAAATCGAACGGGTACACGGGCTATTCAGTCTGTGATTTGAATGCGTTCACGACGCGAAGGCAATGCTTCGAGGAAGACGGAAGCTAATACAATACATCTCCTTATTGGGAGCTACAGACCGCACGTGGAACAGCGACACCTCCTTCTCCAGGGGACCTTTGAGCTCATCCTCAACACGCTGTAGATGCAGTCAAACACCGGTCATTCATGTGAAAAATGGCTGATGAGACTCACCTGTCTGATATCAACCTCCGCTTTATCTGGTTCCGCTTCTCGGGTAAAGCAGTAACAGTGAACCATAGGCATACTCGAGTCTTCGGCGGGATAAGCTCCACTCAAATCCCGTCCGCCCACGTTCGAAGGAGATAGCAGGCCTCTGAAGGCACCCAAGAATGTGATGGCTGAGTCTGGGAGATTCATAACATATTGGGTTATGCGTTGACGCGGAGAGCCGCAGGGTTCGGCTGGTGTGTCTGTCGGCTGGTCAGACTGCCCTTGTTGCTTAGCTAGCTTTTTGGCTCGGAGCTGTTGCGACTTGCTAAGGGGTACCGTGGCTGGAGAGAATGGGTTGTCGAGCACCTGCGCGACGGAAGATCTTATGAAGTCCTTGCCGTCCTCGCATGAAGGTCGAACGAGCGATGAGACCTAGACGTCAAGTTGTTAGCTTTATATTTCTTAGCAAGAAGATGGCTGCGCACGTTATTCTTGTCAATGTTAATCTTGAGATATTTATAACTCTCAGGATTCAGATCGTTGGCCAACACTGCACATCCTTTCTTAGCAGCCGGAAGCGCAAACGGACCCACACCAGCAAACACATCCGCCACGACGTCATCTCTCGTGAACTTGTCAACCAAACGAGCATGTTCGGTATGTAACCGAGAATTCCAATAGACTTTGGTGAAGTCAAATGTGAACTTGCACTCTGCTTCCGACTAGGATACCATCAGCGTCTGGTGGATATGCGTATCAAAATAACAAATAATGCGTACATGCTCGACGACGTAGTCGGGCTCCCCGGCCAGCAATTCCATCTGGAAGAAGCGGAATTGAGTGTGGATGGAATTTAGTTTGTTGACTACAGTCCGGATATGTCGGTTTTTCTGCGAAGCGGGACCATTAGGCTTCTTGTGCGGGTGTTCATTACTGTGCACGTACATCTAGGATAACTTGACCAATAAGATGTTTGTATGGTAGGTATTCATCATTGAGGTTGAGGTGCGCTTGATAAATTGTATTAATATGGAGCACCTAAGCAACAGGTAATCGCCCACCTATGTGCCCGACCATAGCGAACCCAGAAGGGGCACCCGGGACAAGCTCTTCCGGAAGGACAGCAGCTAGTATATCATCTGCAACACATTCAATAAAGAACGAATTCAGTTAGATACTGATACCCGCACCTGATGTCCAGTAATCGTAATCAAGGTCGATGCTGTGTTTCTGCAACGGTCCCGCTTCCGATGCCAGGAACTCCTTTGCATTGTCAGGTAGTTCAACTATCTTGCAGAACAATCAGATTTTGCTGTCATGTATCAATCTAATCTATGAAGAGTGTTTAATAAGCACCTTCGTCGCCAAATCGTAATAGAACGAGTCGTTCGCCATCTTGCGTTGGCAGTACGCTCTTCATCTTTGGGAAGTCTATTATCGTTCTATGCGCAAACATTCAAACTTGGATAAGCATCGCTAATATACAATAAGTAGCGTAAACGTACCCTCTCATGGATGGCGATTTGAGAATAGTGCCCGCCTTTGCTGGAGGGACTTTGACGGCCAGCACCTCCACCGTTTTGCGAAAGACACTCCTGTCCAGCTGGTCCCTCATCTCTCGATGAACAGGCGGACTTGTATCTACCGAGCTGCGTCGTGCCATATTCGCTGTCGCGCTGAACCAGGATCTGCTAAACGAGTGATGGGTGCAGAGAGGCCTCTTGAGCACATGAGCAATCGAAAGCATCAAAAATCCGAATGAGAGATGGAAAGTGCCCACAAGCGCGCACGAGCCACTTTGCACCATCTCAGCCACTCACCACCATCTCGTCTTTTCGACCACAACCATCACCTTTAATTTTCTTGCTCTCGACGACACTATCTCTCATCTGCCAACTACTGTTACTCTCCCACAGAATGTGCCAGGCCACAGACACCGACAGCCCTCCGTCTCCTTCAAATTCATCACCATCCTCATCGGCTGGTCTCCCTCCGGACTCCCTCGCACACATCGTCGACGCCCACTGTCATCCCACAGATTCGCCCATTTTATCGTCGGTCATGGATGCCCTCCCACTCAAACATATCTGCGCCATGGCCACACGAGCATCCGACCAATCCCTCGTACGAGACCTCGCACTGGCTTATCCACAAAAAGTCATCCCGTGTTTCGGTCTGTGGGTGTGGCCCGTCTCTCTAGCTGTATCACGCTGCTCATACTTGACTTTTGCTTGGCGTACTCGTCTCTGTTGAACCTGGATATCTCTGATGTCGGTGCTTTGATTCTCCGGACTTGCATCTCTTGCTGGAAACTGGACCGCTTACGTGCTATCTGCGGTGATGAAGGCTACCACCCTTGGTTCACGCATTGGATTGCCCTGCGGCCCTTCGACTCGAAAGAGGAGCATTATCGCTCGATTTTCCTCGATATACCGTCTCTCTCATCACCATCAAAGCAAGAAACACTCGACGCCTTCCAGAGACTCTTACCATTCCTACCTGACCCTCTTCCCCTCTCCGATGCCCTCTCTTCTGTGCGCTCCAACCTTTCACAATTCCCTCACGCTATGCTAGGCGAAGTAGGCCTCGACCGCATTTGCCGAATCCCCTACTCCCATCCAGTGCCAACACCCTACGCCGCACACGACCCCTCAGGCAAACGTGAACTGTCGCCGTTCTCGATCCCATTGGACCATCAACTCGCCGTGCTGGAAGCACAACTTGACTTGGCCGTCGAACTAGGACGAAACGTCAGTCTGCATAGCGTCAAGGCCCCGGAGGCTACTGTGAAGCTACTGAAGAAGATGGCGGAGAAGCATGGGGCGCGCTGGAGTGCGATTAGTGTTGATTTGCATAGTTGTACGCTTAGTGCGCAGACTCTCAAGGATTTGCAGGTGCGTGCTTTCATCCATCTTGTCTTCGTTCTGAACTCGGTAAGCTAATGCTCGACTAGAAAGCGCACAGGAACGTCTTCGTCTCCCTCTCAACAGTTATCAACACTCGTTCACCGTCTTACAAGTCCCTCATCGCTGCATGTCCGGACGACAGAATCCTCGTCGAGTCCGACTACCACGACGCTAGTTATTCGACGGGGCAGTGCTGGGACATGGTGCAGAGAATCGCGGAGGTGAAGGGATGGCCTGTCGAGGACACTGACTGGGAGGACTCGGCTCCGGAGGAGGAGTGGGGAGTGGTGAGACGACTCGAGCGCAATTGGACGTTGTTTCGGGAGGGTAGGCATGTTGTGCTAGAGACGGGTAAGAAAGGTAAGAAGAAGGGGAGAGAGCAAAGTAACATGAACGAGCAGAAAGTGGACGTCAATACAGGGAGATAAATAGTCTGCCCGTGAAGGTAAAGTGACAAAACTTCCCAATGTACAATAGAATTACGCCATAAAATGAACAATCACGTATGAGTATGTACTAGTACTTGCAATTCCAAAACAAATATAGAATGAAAGCAGAAATCGTCCGCATCCTACAACATAATCGTCACAGAGAGAGGTGCTGCCAACGTATACATAAGTACGTTCGCGTAAGAACAAGAGTACGCACAGCTTCGAACAGGCTAACTGTTCAAAAGATATACGTGAGAAGGAGTACGATGCAGAGCCCGATGATACATCCAATAATCAACGCGTCTCGTCTCCGACGGGTCTTGATCATGCCGAGGAGGTTGTTTATCCCGGGTATCTGACCTGGATTGTTCGTGTGATTTGTTAGTACAACATGTAAGAAAAGGAGATTGGGTTAGGAGATGGGGAGATGAGATTGGTGGGAGATGGTGATTGGGTGTGACGGAGAAGATGTGAGGGGGGAGATGGGGATGGGGAGAGAAGGGATAGGGGGTGAGGTGTTGGGTGATAGAGTTGAAAAGAGGGTACGTACTAAGTACACCTGACATGCGGGTTTGGATCCCGTTCAGGGTTGCACGTTGTCGGGCAAAGTCTGCGCGAGTTTCGTATGCTTGTCTGTAGTACGTTGCACCCATAGAGGTTAGTATGGAAGTAGATATGCCGCAGGTGGTGAGTGGAAGGAACAAGACTCACGAGAGCATGTCGTCTGTCATTCGATGTGAACTGTCGATGTGATCTCGTTCGGCGAGGAGGGAGTCTGCAGCTGATGATTTGTATGCGCTGCACAGCGAGGTGGTTTGTGAGTGAATTGTGAGTAAAGGAGAGGGAACTATAGCGCACTCTATATCGTTGCGTACACCTGTGAGAAGGTTCGCTTGGTCTAGTGCGTGTTGTACATTCGTCTAGTAATGTGCAACATATGAGGAAGCTGGATGCAGTACACAGAAGGGGTGGACGTACCTTCGTACGCTTCAGCTCTCTCGAATAATCCTGATACACCTCCCGATGCCGTTGTATGGCGCGTAGCATAGATTGTGAGGGCGGTGTATCAGGGTCACTTGATAGCTTCGACAACTGGTCGTTCAGTTCGCCAAGCTGATAGCAGACATGATAATTGAGATCGCCTTCTAAGTGGGACAGTATAATGATACATACCTTTTGCAACAACTCATCAACCTCCGCCTCCAAATCCTTCCACCGCTCTACCGAGCCGCCAGCCTCAACATCATCCTGGTGCCTAGTTATAGTAGTCGCAAGCCTCGAGTACGACGTCAACTTTGTGTCAAACAGAGATTCGAGTGTCCTGCATTGTCGGTGAAGGGAGTCGTAGTCTGTCATCCTGTATATTTGCGTCCCTGAAGGATATCAGCGAATAGCAATTGAGTATGGTGAGCACGGGTAAATGGCGGTAAGCAATAAACGTTACCTTCCTCGCAAGGCGCAGTCTCCGGCGCAGTGAGAGCCAAGCCGGCGTCTAGCTGTCTGCGATCACGGCTTTTACCGAATGAGGCAGCTAATGAGGCAGGTGCTATGGTCATGGGCGTCTAAAGTAAATGGAAGAATTCCCGGAAGCTGATTAGCTCTTGCATCATGGATGCTCGCTACTACCGCCGGCCCCATTGTCACGAGAACATATAAGGACCTCCCGGGTCTTGCTTGTCCTCTACTTACTCTTACGTGTCTTCCATGTTCTAAGTACGAGGAACAGCGACCTTATAACGAGGTACTTACTGCCTGGAACTCTCTCTAATCCATGTTGTGTACTTATTGATGACTTTATCCTAGCTACATAGGGTGTTCATAAGTTACCAATCACCATAGAGACTCTCGCGCACTCTGAATCTCCGAGTCGGTTGTCGTAACTTCATCTCCACCCAGGCACCGCGAATTGGTCGTCATCCCTTCTCTTCTCAAGCACTTTCGCAGAATTGGCTCACCAGAGATCGTCGTAGGGCACTCAACTCGATCACGACACAGCACCCATTTCCACACGATGCTAACCGTGCATCATCCAACCCTATATTTCGACGATGGCAACGTCGTTCTATCCGCCCTCGATGCTAAAGTCCGTCGAGTGTACTTTCGGGTACACCGGTCAGTGCTCGTCAGACATTCACCCATTCTATCAGACCTATTTGAAATACCCCCACTACGAAACGAAGGGCCCCCGCACGATGTCAAGGAGGTGTATGATGATGCGCTGCACATCTCCATGCCGGATAGTGCAGAGGACATAGAGAGTTTTCTGAAGGTGCTGTATGACCCTCTGTGAGTGTCCACGCTCCATCCTGGTTCTTTGATTCCGAAGGTCACCCGAGTACTTACTGACTCTCGAAAACCCTACTTCCTACTCCCACCTTTGACAGAGGCGACGCGTACAAACGATTCTGCCCCCACACCCCAGTCCTCGTCCACGGCGCCCTCAAGCTCTCCATCAAATACGAATGCGAAGCCCTCCGCACCCGCCTCACCGAGTCTCTCGAAGCCGACTGGCCACAAACCCTCGCCCAATTCGACGCCCGCCGCCAAGAAGCCATCATCGCCCGCTCCGAACACTCCCTCCGCCAAAACGGCAAAATCAACGGGCTCTACCTGGACGACCGACTCCCCGAACCTGCCTCAGCCATCCGCATCGCTTCCGACTTTGATATACCTAGCATCCTCCCCGCTGCGTTCTACCACCTGGCGTCGATCAGCACTGACGCAGATTGGGACGCGTACCGTGCGAACCAGACGATCGAGGGGAAGCACCTGAGGTTCGGCGCACGCACCGCGCGATGGAGTCTCCTCGACAAACGCGACCTCATGCGTCTCGTGCACGGCCAGAAACTCCTCGCCGCGTACACGCGCTCCATTGGCACGGACATCTTTGGCATGCGCTGCCCGCGTAACGCCAAGGGATGCTCGACGGCTCGAAGCGACTGCTGGAAATACCTGCAAGAGAACGCGCCGGTGTCGATGGACGATCCCCTGGATATCTTGCACGACTGCATGTCTCTGGGTGACTTGTTGACCGACTTACCGTGCGCGACGTGTTTGGCGGATATCACGGCGTTGGCGGAGAAGAAGAGGTCGGAGCTGTGGAGGAGCTTGCCTGCGTTCTTTCAGTTGTTGTGAGCGTTGATTGTTTGTTTTGTGTGAATGGTCGGGATGGTTTGCTCATCGTTTGTTTGATTTATCGTTGTTTTATGCTGCTCGATCCGATATACCCACTGTGTAAAACTGCTATTTCTTTTCCTCGATGTTGTTGTAATGTTGTTGTAATAACACCCTTTGTACAGTAGCATGGTCTGACGTCTGAATGCATGTATACGTAGTATGTAGTTGTATCCCGCAAATCCAACTCTCTCTGCTTGCATTTTCGTTGGCGTGCGGGATGAAGATGAATTGGTCACAGCAAACTTTATTTCCCCATATACTGTATACAAGTCTCAAGTCCACTTCCGCAAAATCTCTTCAACAACCTCCCACGTATTCCCTTTCGTCCCCCATACCTCCCCTCTCTCGTCACCCCACCTCTTCACCCCCCACTCCTCCCCAATACTCAACATAACCTCCTTCGTCTCCGTAGCATTATACACCGCCCCACTCTCCTTCTGCTTAGCCAGGATTCCAACAAACGTCTCCCACCGCTGAGCGTAATACTCCCCAACGAGCCCCGCCCACTGCTTCGACGCATAATCATTGATCTCTCCCGTAGGCCCCCACAACGTGATCTGATTCCTCGCATTATACTCCAAATACGCCTCGTACGTCTTATTGCCCCTCCCCCACTGCTTCGCATCATTGATCCACGTGCTCAACAAGGAGTTCTCGTTCGTATAGAGCAGCTTGTCGAGATCATGGAGGATCTGCACGAGCGGTTCACCCGCGCGAGAGACGTCTTGGACAGACGTAGAGGTGGAGTTCCAGGTGGAGATGAGGGCGGTGTAGAGAGGGATGAAGCGGTTGGCGAGGAGTTGGCGGGTGAGGTCTGTTACGTCGAAGGTGAATTCGGGGTTGTGGCGGAGGGAGGGGTGGGATTTGGAAGTTTGGACGAGGAGGTTGAGGGCGGCGAGGATAGTGCTGTTGGTGTCGTACGAGACGAGCGTAGGGTGGTGTCCTGCGTGGCGTACAAATAAAGGTAAGCATCCTTCATGAGCTGTATATTGTATTGCGCTTACCGCCTAACCCGACCAGCTTCGTAGGATCCGCATTCGGCGCGAGTTCAAAGACACTCTTGATCGTAGCCTGAGAATTCGGGTTCGAATCGTTGTACACCGTCGAGCCCAGTATCTCCCAAGCCTGCTCCACCTTCTCCGGGAGTGTCTTCAAATTATACCTCCTCGCAGCCCACTTCTTCACATACTGCTGCGTATCCAAAGGCGTCGTAGACCAAGCCTGGTCCAGCAGCACGTCATACACAATCTCGTTTCCAGGTTCTTGCCCCTCCATGGTCAGACCCATACCAGCCATCGTACTCCCGTTCGAGTGCAACGCAGCTACCGGACCTTGCGTAATAGCGGGTAGATTGCCCTGTATGCCGATGTTTCCGCCATAGTCGTGCAGCTCGCACCAGACCCACGGCTTTCCGTAGTACGAGCTCGTGCGGTTCCATTGTGGTTGGGCCTCAGAGTACAGATCCAGGATGAGCATGCTGTCGTCATCTTCGACGCCCCCGAGGTACGCGGCGATACGGTCGTTCGTCCAGAATGTCGAACTTGAGAAGAACAACCAGCCTTGTAAGACCCAGATTGCTTCGGGGTCTGCGGCACGGAGACTCTCGACTGTGCTCGAGGAGATGTTCGAGAGGTACGTGAGGTTACCGCTGAACGGGTCAATCTCGTTGTACTGGTCCAGAGTGTAGAAATGTGTGATGTTCCCGTATGCAGCTTGCTGCTTTGAGATGAACGACTTCTGCATTTGCGTAAACAGAGGGTCGAAAGGCTCAAGGAAAGTGTCCTTCGTGTAGGTGTCTGGAAAACCTGACCACGCACTGCCGTTGACCATTTGCGCGTTCGGGTAATGAGCGTGCAGGGCAGGAGGAACGAAGCCGGTGAAGGAGGGTAGGATAGGTGTCATACCGAGCTCGAGCATACGAGGGAGGAGTTGGTTCTTCTGCAACGCGAACTGATCGTCAATCCATTTCTTCGGTAGTTTGCCTCCCCAGGAACCCTGCATGTTCCCAAAGCGGTTCCAAGGTAAGAAAGCGGGACCAGCGAGGAAGTCAAAGATTTCATCGTCGGAAAGACCGACTTCATGGAAGATGTCGAGGAGGATTGCCTCGTAGCCAACCCATGCCAGAGGAAGATTGACACCACGAAGTGCAAGCCAATCGAGGAGCAGTTCCCATTTCTCGAAGTTCCAGAACGCGGTCGTATAGCCAAATGTGACTGTGTTGAAGTGATATCTCCACGGAACGATTGAGCTACCATTCACAGTCATGCCAAGTTTGGGGAGGGGTGTAGACAGCTCATGCAGGCGCGAGCCAGTCCACCAGATATCAACGTTACCGTACTCAGTAACGTAGCTATACTTCGGATATCAGCTAACGACTGCGTGAAAAACAAGTAACGTACGTATAGAGTCCTCTAGCGCACGCGTTGACCGTTGTGCACTTTACTGTTACACCTCCCTTCCATCCTGCATGAGGAGTGTCACTGATAGTGAACGAGTCCCCCGTTCCATTCACAAGCCCGAAGTGAAAGCTATTCGTATGTTGTGGGATACGCCGCTTGACAAGACCATAGAGTCCCGCGAGGCTATCAGAGGCTAAAACAGCAGGTACAACCGCAGCGAGCAGCACAAGCTCTGCAAGTCTGACCATGGCGAGGCGGGCCAGTTGGGTAGAGCGCAGGAGACCATGTTGTCGAATGCAGAGTCTCTTTTATACGTCAGGAATAGAGTAGAAGATATGATTGCACGAGGACTCAAGAGCACGAGGAGATAATGACCGAGAAATCAGAGCGTTCGTAGTGGATTGATGGGCTATAAATGAGGATGCGACACACGTGTCTGACCCGCAAGTGATGGCGTTCAGTAGAGTCGTAAACTTAGGCGCGCACATCTTTGTCTTTCTCGGCCACTGCACTAGTTGGTGTCCACATCGATATTCGTCTCGATGTCACTCCTGCCTCAGCAGGCACCTCTGATATCAATGCTGCATGTATTTATTCAGGCCAGAGAAGAGAGCTCAATACATCGGCATATACATTTGATCTCGTTCATACTACAACCCTATCTTGCCGACGCTTGCCTATCTACGCCCCTCTAGATCTGACGATACACTATTTCTACGTAAGCAAAGGGGCACAGAACTCCACAAGCTTCACACCTGAATAGTCTGTATATCATGCCCATTTGTCTAAAACTTTCTCCACCACCTTCCAAGCATCGCCCTTCGTCCCCCATACCTCTCCCGAGGACACACCCCACACCCGCCTATCGAACTGCTCTCCGATGCTCTCCATTGTCGTCGATATGGCTGTTGCATTATATGCAGCCCCGTCCCTCTTCCAGTTTGCCAACATGGAAACGAATGTTTCCCACCTCTCCAGGTAGTATTCTCCGACCAATCCAGCCCACTGCTTTCCCGCGTAGTCATCTATTAGACCAGCAGTTGGGCCCCATAGCGTGATCTGGTTTCGGGCTTGGTATTCAAGGTAGGACTGGTAGGTCGTGTTTCCTTCTCCCCATTGCTTCGCATCCGCGATCCAGGTACTGAAGAGATAGTTCTCGTTCGTGTACAGTAAAGCGTCAAGGTCACGCAATATATCGATCATAATAGCTCCTTCACTCGAGACGTCGGCTGAAGATGTGTTGGTACCATTCCATGCTGCAATGAGATCGTTATACTTGTCTAGAAAACGGTTGGCGAGGAGCTGACGCGAGATCTCCGTTACGTCGAAGATGAATTCTGGATTATTACGCAGGGAGGGCGTCGTGGTGGATGCATTGACCAGAAGGTGAAGCGCGGGTACTATAGTAGAGTTTGTCTCGTAGGGTACGCGAGTGAAGTTGATGCCTGGAGAGCATGCGTAGTGAGAATTCGGTGCATTAGTGTAAGGTAAGACCTTCACGAACCATTGAAGAAGACTGAATTGGACAAGCCCATACCCGGGGATACTTCGACAATACCTCTAATCGTGACTTGAGTAGTTGGATCCGAATTATTGTAGATCGTCGATCCTAGTATCTCCCAAGCTTGTGTAGCTCTGGAAGGAAGGGTCTTCACCGTGTACCGCCTCGCAGCTCGCTT
>JAXQGX010000870.1:0-11087 GCA_037040455.1 Irpex sp. P115-07
GTCTGATCAAGAAGCAGGGCTTGCATCACTGCTTGCTCTCAGGGGTGGGTCAAACATCATATTGGTGTCACACACACCGACTTACTCCCCCTTCTTTGTAGAAACAGAACCACAGCTTGTTGAAGACGCAGTGAAGTATATCATCTTCCTCGTTGACGCTGATCGACTTTTCGATACTGCCTTGGGCATGTACGATTTCTCCTTGGTGTTGATGATCGCACAACATGCTCAAAAGGTACAGACTGATTGGGACTACCTCCTATCTTCTTCATCATGTTCAATGTGTTCCTAGGATCCAAGAGAGTACCTCCCATTCCTGCGAGAATTGCGTGCCATGGAGAAATTCTACCAGAGATTCAAGATTGACGACCATCTGAGACGTTATCCGAAGGCTCTTCGAAACCTTAGCTTGGCTGGTGGGTATCTCCTTGTATACTCCTGTTTCCCATCGTTGACATTGTGTCGCAGGCCCTGAGCGTTTGGAAGAAGCATTTTCTTACACCGAGAAGCATCAGCTTTATGACAACGCTCTCTCTATTTGGAAGGGTACCGAGCATTACAACGTGTGTGTTCCCATGCGCTGTGTTTCCGACTACTAATCAGGTGACTGCAAGGCTGTCCTTGAGATATATGGTGACTGGCTGTTTGAGCGTCGTGAGTTCAAAGACGCTGCTTTCGGTACGCTCATAATCGGCTCTTCCATGTCTCTGCAAGCCATCTGACCATGCACCCAGTCTTTCGACAAGGCGAGAGGTATGCCAAAGCTATGCTGGCATACGAGAAAGCTCTCGAATGGCAGGATCTTTTCGATGTCGCTGTTCAGCAACAAACCTCTAACGAAGATTTACAAGCTACGGCGTACCGAGTTGCAGGTAAAGAAGCTTTTGCTGGTTGTCACAATCCACCGTACTCACTCAAACTGATCTTGTATAGAGGACCTTTCATCGAAGAAGAGGTATCAAGAAGCCGCACGCGTGTTGCTAGACTATGCCAAAGACGTTAGAGAAGCAGTTATTGCTCTTGTGCAAGGCAACCTTTTCTCCGAAGCTCGTCGGATTGTTCGTGGTTTCTTTCATCCATAAACTGCACTACTTGACGGATGTCTCTACGTCACAGATCACGTTGAACGGTCTCCCAGAGTTGTTGGAGGAAATCGTCCATCCCGGCGCACTGGAAAGTAGGGGGCAGATTACTGAAGACCTCACCGAGATGCGTGAGCAACTCCGGAAGCAGGTCGCTCGTGTTCGCGAGCTACGAGTGAAGAAAGTCGAAGAGCCGGGTAAGCTTCACCCTTGGAGTAGCGATAACTAAATGCTCATTTAAACTTATAGATGCATTCTACGGTGCCGAAGATGTCGATCTACACAATGTGGATGTTATGACTGACGTGTCAATGGCCCCAACGGCTTTCACACGATATACCGTTGCACCATCTGCGATGTCGAAATCTTCCTCAAAGTGAGCTCTTCGTTCCTCGTATTTATCTAGAGTGGTATACAAACTCCTGGTGCATTTAAGACGATCCTCAAGATCAAAGAGGAAGATGGAACGCAAAGTTGGGTCAGGGAGAAAAGGGACGGTGGACGAGGAAGAATATCTCCTACGGTCGGTAACCAAACTCGTCACACGGTTCAATGCTACTCAATGTACGTATCATCTCCCATCCTTATACATGGCGCAACTCTAACCGTTGCGTTTGACCCGTTCTTCCAGCCGACGCTGCCCATCTCCTCCCTCATCTCCTCCAACTCTCGCCGGAGCACCACGCCGAAGGCCTCCTCCTCCAAGCCGACGTCCTCGCCTTCCAAGAAGAGCTGAAAACAGCCGTTGAGGAAATATGGACAAAGTCCTCTCTGGAACCAGAGGAAGGGGTGGAGACGACGCCTGAGGGGTGGGCTGCTCGGATGAAGGAGTATGAGAGGCAGAAGCGGATCGACCCGTTGGAGAAGGTTGCGAGGCCAGATATTGGGAAAGAGAGTCTGGGTCAGAGGATGGCGGAGGTGTAGAATGACATGAGGTGCTGTAAGGGCGAGGGATGAAACGATGTTCAGGGAGTGTATGAATGCATAAATTTGTAATACAGTGGCATGTATCCATAGAACTGCACAAAATCCGATACATTGTATACTATACATACACGAGGCACACGTTCACTTGCAGGCATCATAGTCCAGGTTAGATCGGACATATATTTGTGTGTTGCTTTCCTGCTGCTCGTCTTCTCAATTTCCTAGAAAACTATCAGATTCCCCATCTCAACGGCCTCCCTCGCTCCGTCTGTCAGCCCTAGCTCATCCGCATCGTACGGTTCGACCCCGAACAGCCTCCTAGCATCAAGGCTCAACTTTTGAAGATCCTCCAGCGTAGGCCGACCGATGAAGTCTTTCTCGCCGTCTCCTCCAGGGAAGTCGGGTGACGGAAGACCCTTGGCGAAAGTCTGCAGCTGGGAGCGAATGTATCCCGCACTATAAAATTGAAACTGAGAACACGGAGATAAGGTGAGTTTAGAGGAGGTCACGTACTTTGGAACGGTGAAAGGTACGGCGGGGATGTACAGTACACTTGAGTCGCCTTTCCCGTTGTGTTGCGCTTCGACTGCGTGTACCACGTCGCAATGCCCTATACATTCAAACGTATTTCAGTTAGTTCGTCCACTTTAAGATGATAACGAAGATACCCACAATACACCTGATCACCGGGCTCCACCCTTGGCACACTGGTCACCGACTTCTCCAACCTCAAATGCGGGTGGGTTCGTTCCGTCAATACCTGCGCCGTGAGTTCTGACCCAGGGAACTCCGTCCCGTCGAGGTTGAGTTCCCAGTGTTCGAAGCCGAGAGGGATCTCCTCTCGTTCTGAGGACGGTCGGAGGCGGAAGAAGGGACGGAGGAGGATGTATGCCATGGTCAGGTTGAGGAAAGGGATGACGCGCAGAGTTCCTTCGCCGGGCCCTGTAGAGGAAAGGGATGTCCAGCCCTGCCACGGGCGGAAGACTGAGCATTGGCTCCTACGACCGCGCGAAAGAAATGTCAGACGGTAGAAGTGGAGGCGATAGTAGTTGTACTCACGGCCCGTTATGCAGATCCGGATTTGCCTTTATCCTCAAGCCAGCATCGAACAGCCAATCCCTTTCTCTCCACCCTTTCTCACCTTGCTTGAACAGGTTCTCGTAACACTTTCGATATCCTTCGTCTTCCCACCTCTCTAGGCTTCCACCGTCAAGGTGACATCCTAGCACAAATGCAGACGGCCCTGGAGGTCTGATGCGTAGGCGGTCAAAGTATGATAGAGGAGTCGTCAGAGACACCAGTGCAGGGTCCAATGGGGTGGAAGAAAGGGTGTGCCAGAGCGATAGAAGCGTGCGTTGCGTGTTGATGAGTGCCGGGTGTGAGCGAGCAGCGATTTGGGCAGGGGAGTTATAGAGTTCGTAGAAGACAATGTTATCTGCTGGAGACCCTGAATACACAAGTTAGAATGCTACTGAGTATGTTTGGAGACAAGCGGCGTTCGCCTGTCACAGTAAAAATGACTAATTGTATGCGCACCTTTGAGCTTATCCCTGTTTATTCTGGCGTACTCCAGTATGGACTGTTTCCAACCAATAGCTTCTTCAACGGGAACTCCACCTTTCACGATAACCACACCCGTACGCTTGATGTCGGTGACTTCCTTGTCGGATAAGCCTCTCACGAAGGAGTCGTAGCCAATTTGCGGTATAACCTATACGCATATAGCCAAGCGAAACAGAGTTATTCATATAAGCTTCGCATTCCGGGGACGTCTGTATAGTTCCTGCACCACATGCAGTCATGGAACTCACGTTAGACCCCTTAGCAGCAACCTCCTCCGTAACCTTCTCCAGCTCCTTCAGCACGCCTCTCCAGGTCTCGACCAGCCTTTCTTCATCTTGGCTGTTCTTGATGATCTCCCTTTTCAAGTCGGCGAATTGTTGGGGTAGAGGCGGGGCAGTTCCAGAAAAGTCGAATGTATCTTCGATGGTACCTGTCGGTACTCTCTGGCTTTGCACTGCAGCTCCCATAACACCGCGTACGCCTGTGGGAAGACTGCATTGCCGCCACGCAGTAGACTGCACATATCGCAGGAGACGGCGAGAGGGGTTTACTAGAGAGGGTCGCATTGTTAAAGTAGATATTCTGTTATCTCTTCGGAGCGTTATTCTGCAACGACTTTGCTCTCAGTCCTCGGAGGTCGTCGTTGTCGTGCACAGCGACGAGATGTCTGCAGAACAAACATTGTGAGTGGGAGATTACGTGACCTGTAGCTGTCTGCGCTCCGTCTTCCTTGAGTCTTCCTTGCAATTGTCGTCGTGATCAGCTTTCCCAGGCTTTGCTGTTTCTCCGATGTTCTCCCGCTGACCCAATACTCACAGATATAGAAAGTAATCGCTACCACTCGTCCTGTGTCCGATATGGCGTACTTGCGGGACGTCCCTGTAAGACTATCCGCGATTAACGGTGACTACATATCTCCAGTAGGCAGCCTTTTGTAAGCACTGCAATCAAAGATTTGTGGCCTCCTACTACTTCACCAGTATTGCTTAAGTTATCCTAGAGGCGGGGTGACATAATCCCCTTTAGGACGGACCGGAGTCACCGGCATCTACATTTCTCTCCTCCATTTTGAGTCCCTGCATATTTTGATGTGCATGTGCACAGCACTATGTACTACGCCAGTAGCTAGTATTTATGTAGAGAAAAATCCTGTCAAATCAAGTCCTCGAATACAATTCACATACTAGCTGCATAGGCTGCACAGCTTCCAGGATCTCAACGGTGAATGAAACACGCCCTCCCGAACTGTATACAGTCGCCCTAACTCTCTGACTATACTCGGTACTCGGGGTCGGTACTCAAATTCATCTACATCGCAAAGAGCCAGCAACAAATTACCATCTGATGATATGCGTGATTCATTGGTCCATGATAGCCAGATCTCTATATACTGCGTTTGACATTTGACGGCAGTTGTCAATGGATGAACATTGGATGGGAGATGCAGAGACGGGAAGAGCGGGAAGAGATGGAAGCCATTGGAAGGAAGGAGATGCTGTATGTATAGTTACACGTAATAGTACTTGTACATTTGTTGATGGGGATGAGGGGATGCCCGGAGATTCAGAATACAATGCATGGGTGGGCCTCTATGGCATATGGTGGAGGCGATGGTAGATAGGGAATAGAAAAGGGGAAAAGAAATAGATATCCAGGCGAGGGCAAAGAATCGATAGATAGGCATGGTACACTCGGCCTGTAATGATGCAAAGCAGGGCCGACTGTCAGCCCTGACTTGCTAGGAGACAAAGGAATACCGACGAAACTCACCTAGTAATCCCGAAGATGAAGATATTCCCGATGAAACGACATAATGGACAATCATGAAGGTCTGGTGAAGACAGCTTGCGGCGAGGATGACGGAAGGCAATCACGACTCATGGCCGCAAGCCAGCGAGCCTCGCGACATAGCGCACGCTGTTCCTAGTCAGAAAAACCCTGTCAGTCTCATCCCCATGCATGCAGAAGCGAAAGGGTGCGCACGCGTCAAGCCCATGAAGGTCGGGTAGTCTGCCGAGGTAGATGGAGTATCCAGCAAAGGCAGCCACTCCGCATACCACCGCCGCGACGACAGTCTTGCTCGTTGTGCTGGTCTGCTCCTCCTCTTGGAAGCTGGGCGCGACACAGATATCGTCGAAGGCGCGCATCGTGATTGGTAGTTGAGTTGGGTGGTGTGGGGATGCTTTGCGAGGTAGGGATGGAACAAGCCGCGATGTACAGCTGCGAGATGTAGGTCTATATAGATCGATGAATGACGGTCAGATACGACAGGTACCCGTATACGGTATACGCCAATGAAGACGTCAAGAAGGATATGTAGAAGAAGGAAGATGGAAATGGAGAAGGCGGAGAAGAATGCAGAATGGGATCGCAGTCTCGCGCATATATAGGATTCACAGGACGCGGCCAAGACGGGCGTGCACGTTCTCCGCGCAGGGGCAGCGGCAAGAATCGCAATTCGCAAGCACACAGCACAGCTCTATCCATCTCGTCAATCTTCGAATCAGCAACGTGGAATGGACACAGGATGGCATATCGACATCTCGTCTCCTGCCAATGACAGCGCAGCCGAAACTGAATACAGCAGGCAACAATGCCAATTGATCCTGATCCCTGTTCACCGACACTCCTCTCCCCTCTGCTATCGTGGCCTGGAGGCTACGTGATTGGTCGGAGCCGCTCAGTAAGTGAGCGTCCCTTGATTGCACGGACCACCGATACGAAGTCTGCAGTACGTATATACGTGCGCTTGCACGCAAAGAGTCCGAGGAGCGGGATGTGCGATAAACGATATGCGGTTGCGAGACGTCGAAACGTTTCACCTACGCAAGGAACCCCATGTTCGAAACCCAAAGGAGACGCGACAGTTTGCAATATAGACACGCGAAGAGTGCGGGTATTACGACCTGGTCGGAATGAAAGGAGTACACACCTGTATGGAGTTCTGTTGCCGGGGCGCTCAAACGTCTCGGAGTTTGTGGCCAAAGGAACACACGTACAACAGGTCCCAGGGGAGAGAGTTCGAGCTTATGAGGCTGACTGAACGTAGAACGCTAGGGCACGGACAGAATCCTTGTTCAAAGCCAACTGCAAGCGTCTGGAAGGTGGGTCTAGCTGTGATTGAAACATGAACGTAAACATGAGTGAACAGAGGGATATGATATGCCTCCTGTTCTTCTGGCGTCAGAGAAATAATATTGGCAACGTACGTAGAAGTCTCCTATCCCTGCGTGCTGTCGTATCCAAACAACTAGATCCTACCAATAAGGCTTGGACGTTGAGCGTCGAGTCGACAAAGTTTCGAGTTTGGCGAACGTTCGGTTTCCGAGTGGCGCCGCAAGAGTCCGGAGGAGGAAACAGTCCGGGGGAATGCAAATTACTTTCGGATAGCCTGAGAGAACCTGTCGACTGCCCTGTTCGGTCTTCTTGAGTTGAGGCTGCACTCGTATGCAATGTTTCTCGAGAGATCAGAAAGTAGAAGTCGACGAGGAGGCTGACAAGAGGCTGGCCGGAGAAGGTGAGGCTAAGAGACAGAGAACGACAAAACCTTCCGTACATCGATCGCGCTTGTCTGCTCTTTATAGATCATCTCGCCCAACCTTCCCCGCCCCTGTCTGTCAGCTCCATTTTCGAGCATTCGAGCCTCCTCAGGCAGACCATATGACCCCGGTCCCACGAAATGTTCATGCTACAGCAGCTGCCAGATATGTAGTGTTCACGCTTTGAATCGAAGAGGACAATAAGATCAGATTCCCTGTTGTTCTCAATGAACCATTTCTCCGATGTCCTGAGGTCTTGTTACTTACTGTATGCATATGCCCTCCTCAGGAGGGCTACAAAGTAGCCACACGGTACTTGTACGTATGCTGCCAGCGTAACAATTGCTCTTCCAGAGATCATCGAGGCGAAAACCTGCAAGTACATTTTTCACATGCCAGTGCCTTTTCTGCTTGGCGCTCATCTGCTCTTCCATCATCATTCTCTTCAGCGTTGATCATGAAGCTGAGAAATGTGCGACCGGTGATATTCCTTACAATCTCAACGCCAATTATTCAGAAATTGCTCTTTGCGCCACGGTGGTCATGGAAGGAAGACTGATAAAGAATGCTCACACTTCCAGACAGAGGAACGCCGTCGGGTGCATTTCAAAGCTCTGTTGCAATGTCTGAATTTGATGGGATGCCAGAAGAATATGCACAATGCACATTGCAACGCGGCCGACGGGGACGCGTACGAAACTCATTTACTTAGCACTAGGGCCACGGCCACAGGGACGCGATAGGATGGTGAAGGAAAGCCAGCGAGCAAGTCGAGGGCCGTGCCGACTAACGTCTGTAATCAGGGTAAGTGCCCGAACCTTGACTCTGGAAGAGGACTAAGAACCTTCTCGTAGGTATTACTGAAAGCACATCATAGATAGCAAAAACCATAACTCTATCTAGGGCCTACTTTGGAACCAATTGAAATGTCGACATCCAAGAGCGCTATATGATAATACGCAAGCTGCCTATCTCTCGACGTATTGGACCCTCTCGTCGTCTACCTCAGCGTTGGCGGTAGCAACCACTACTAGGTAATACATGGCAGGTCTCAGCGTAGAATGGAAGCTTGTTCTATTGCTGGCTCATCGCGGCATCATCAGTGTATGGATAGGAGTTATCAGTGAGTTTGTAGGTGTCAAGGACACAACCTGTGACCTGTCTACACGGTAGGCAGTGCCTATGTCCGACATGATAGAAGGGATAAAGAATGACTAACCTATCTTTATGCAACGCTCACACAACACGTCTTACCGAGACTGCTGTTTGATAAATAAACGTTACGTGCTGCTGTTGCCGTCCACCGCAACCTCATGTACATCCATGTACGTACTACACGTACGTACACTTTTCAGCCTTATCATTTCATCTTACAACAATCGTGGACTATACTCACTATGTGCGTCCCGTCGATTCTCAGGCACGATATCCTTGACCCTGCAGTTTTTAACTCGAGTCCTCTACTAGTAAGTGTCGGTCTGCCATACTATTGGCCTCCACGTCTTGACTTTGTTATAGCTTCGGGTTTATCCATTTCAGCGGCCGATAAACCTGTGATACCCTGCGATACGGTATTGCGTAAAGATTGTTTACAGGCTTAGCAATGGCGTACAACCGTTTGCCGATGGGTGCAACTGCGGCACCACAGGACGATTCCGCTAACTCGGACTTGTATCTACACTCGAAGTACGCTATGGCAACAGAGCTATCTTTTGGGTTTTGTGCCGGTCAAACTGGTGGCCATGCAGAGTTCGCGAGCGCGATTGCGAACGAGCCTGCGGTCCCAAACCACACTTCCTTCCTTTTCAGGCAATGCTCTCTTTTCACCTTCCTCGGCTATTGCCGCAATGGCGCTCGCTCTCACTCGCCTTGCTATCCTCTGAGTTAAGTCTTTACAAGCCTCGAGCATGACTCTTGTTGCTGCTATGTACGTTTTATACTGGATATGCTTGGACAGAGCCTATACATGAATTCCATCTATTCCCGAAGCCGGAATTTGAGTCATGGTCCACCGCACAGTTCGCGGGTTACCCACCCCTTGCCAACGCCAGTATGGTCACCTCGGCATGCGCTCACCGACTCAGACGCTATCGCCACTCATTCGGGCTCCACAGCGCCGCCGCTCGTCATACATTCATGTCATTCTAGGACTGCCAAGCAGTCCCACGGCGCATATACACTGATACTGCGGTTGATGTGTTTGGGCATTAGTGTAGTTTACTAGTGTGAGTGCAGAGGTATTGTAAATGGACCGCATGCCCCTCAGCTCGAACTATGATGCGCACAGTTGCTGATCATTGGTGAGAACACGGGAATGCTGAGTTGAATTACCCGCTGAGTCGCTGAGTCAATGGCCTGCTGCAAAATACCGGAGGAAGGAAACAATACAATTCATTGTGATCATACACGGCCAGAACTAAAGCTACAACAACAGGGTATAAGGTCCATATCGCAATCACAGGAAGGGGTAACGCGCAGGGAATGACAGGATACAGGAGAGTTTGATATGCATACGTAGAAAGGCTGGTAGCGCGGTCGGATAGCGGGATGAGGGATCGACGAAAACTGGAAACGTAAAGACAGAAAGACGCTGCAACAATGATATCACGACGAAACAACAGAATGACTCGCTGACGAACAAAAAGAGACGCACATACACCCTCGAAGGACTAACGACACAGCTTGAATGCTTACGCGAAACCCTGCTCCTTTTCGAACCTCTCGACAGCTCCATCGTCGTCAACACGGGCGTACACCATAGCAGCCATAGCTTCGACACTTTTCGTTGCCTCCAAACCAGGCCTCACGGTTGTACAGACTGTCTGAGCGGACGACAGCAACGACGGTTGGAGGAACTTGTTGAGAGTAGGAGGACGAGCGAGAACTCTTTCTGCAGGCGCAGGCACAGAAGTTTCCCTATGTTTACCCTTGCCCCTCTTCCTACCACCTGGACTAGCCGCGGAAGAAGACGGTCCTGCAGCTTGAGCGGACGAGGAGGCAGGTGACTCTTGTTCTGGAAGTGGGATCTGATGACGAGTGGGTCGTCCCCGCTGAACTGGGGGTGTATTTGCACGAGGAGAAGCAAAGGAAGTCGAGCTTTCCCCGATCACAGCCGACTGTGAGGCACATCGCCTGTGCGCACCGAAGGCGGGTTTAGAGAGAGGAGCTGCTTGGGGCTCTTGTACCATTTCGCGCACCCAGGTGCTGTGAGGTTTTGGTGAGGCAGAGGGAGATCTGCCACGACCTGCGCCAGGGACTTCCTTGGGCTTCTGACCAAGAGGGAGGATGGAATGAAGCATCTGATGAGCCGTCGGGCTATGAAAGACCATAAATATTTGTTCGACCTTTGTGTAACAATGACTAGGAAATGAAGAAAGTACGCACTTTTGGATGGAACCCAGAGAACGCCGCGTCTTCAGGTGATGGGTAGCAAGCTGTGCCTTGAGGTTGGCACCATTGACCGCTATGTCCATCCCACCACGACTTCGGTTCAGCTCTATCAACGACTGCGTTCGGTTCAAACCTTTCGTTGGTTCAAACGATCCTGCAACTGAGACTGAAGATACACTAGCTGGAGACGCCGTGGGCGAGGGGCTGACACCCCTACGACTGATGCTCGCATACGTCTTTTCCGCAGTGTATCTGTGTAAATATCATAGGTCAGCAATCGAAACACTGCAAAGAAGACCACGTACAGTAGAGGTGCATATACCCCTATGAAATTGGCCCGTGATAAGCCATACCCATGAGGACGTTGCGGAGTGCTAGGAGTCGGAGCCAGAGAACTACGCCTTCTCCGATGTTGCTTGGGACGCTTCGCCGCCGCCTTCAGCAGCTGAGCCTCTGCAAAGGACAAGCGATCCCATGCAGTCGCTTGGTAGAGCGCACACGCAGAGTCATCTGGAAGGATAAGACCATAGTTACCACACACTCTTGAGAAGTCCTGAGCTTGCTCTGCCGTAAGAGAGAACGGCGT
>JAXQGX010000871.1:0-11041 GCA_037040455.1 Irpex sp. P115-07
GCGGGGGTATGAGCATTTGTTCACTCCGAGCTACGTCCGTATAGACATTATGGCTGGTACAAGGGGAGTTAGGAGGCCTGGGCCTCCAAATGCATGGAGGTGCCACCACAAGGGATGCTGCAAGTATGCAGAGGAGCATTCACTGCTGACATGATCGGGCGACGTATGGGAATGATCATCATATGACAGACATCGAAGTTTCTTGTCTACTTAGAATCCAATTTTCTGGGCGTTTTATTGGCCCCTAGTTGCAGACTATCGACGTTGTAAATATACGGGAATGGGCAGGATACGTAGGCGTAGTATCTGTGCGGTTCAAGTTACATAGTATCGATGCTCGATTAGTACCCTGGCCAGCGACTCTAGAATCCCACCGATCTCATTGAATCCCTCTTCATATGAAACTGGCTGTAGTAGCGGTGTTTAAATGAGGTCGAAATAAATATACAATATGCAAATATTCATGGCAGAGACAGAACGAGAGCCGACACGTTCGACATGTCTCTTGAATCTGGATGCACGTGATCGCGTCATCCTGTTTTAAGCGGTCGTTGTTGGGTGACTGCACCCTGAATCCCACCAAGTAGCAACACTAAGGAGCGGTCTTCAATCTTTTTTTACTTGTGCATCTACATTGTTACTAGGTAAGTGAGTCTACAATTATTGGATAGCTATGGTGCTTACGTGTTGATATCAGGCTTAGGAAGTTGGTATCACACGGCGACTTCAAGGATTTACGCAAACGACTCATAACTCAGACTCCTGGAAAGAACAAGAAGAGAATTGAAGATGACGATAACATCCTCAGCCCATACTATCATGGACTACAATTTTCCCGACGAGATCCTGGAAGCTATCGTTGTTGCTCTCCGCGATTCTATCCCTCGTACAGACCCGAAGTTTTGGGAAGTACACTCCGCAACCATCTTAGCCTGGAAGGCATGCTCCAGTGTTAGTCAGAGGTGGAGGAGGATAACGCTTCCTTATCTCTTTCGTAATGTGAACATCCTTCTTCCGGCGAGCTTCCTGATTTCATACCTCCGTTTCTTCACTCGAACGCCCCTCATAGCAAGACATGTTCGCGAACTCAAGCTCCACGATGCAATGGTCGACGTGTACATCTTAGAGCTCCTCCTCAGAGCCCTACCCTCGCTCAAATATTTGGACCTGGATGGCATCACTGTATACGACTCTACCACGCCCGATGAGCAGTTACGCTGTAACTATGCCTTGGACAAGGTAACTTACGGCCACTATTATGGCATTCCGGACAGCCAATGCACGAGTCTAGAATGCCTCCTTGCGCTGTTCACGCGTATCGGTGACTTTGCCGTCCGCGTGGGCAAAGATCCCGGTGGCCCATTAGTAGAGCTCACCACAGCTCACATCGAAAGTGCTGTCTCACGAAGCCTCGTCGGGCGTACGTGCATTCAGAAGCTTCGATGCGGCGGCCAGGAAACGAGCAGTTTCTTCCTTGCGAACTTCCTCTGTGAAGTCAACGCTGTCCAGAGCCTCACCGCTCTTACCTTCCGCATCATGGAGGATACGGACTTGCCGGCTTTTGTCCGCCTCGTGCAAGCAGCCCGAACGACTCTACAAGATCTGTGTATCGAGATCAATTGGGATATTGAACGTGGTGCGTACTAGCGCACTGCGCAATCATTGGCTTTGGGTGTAAGAGGTGAAAGAAGCGTCGTTGTACTAAATATGGGTATCTCTGCAGGTGCTGAAGACTACGTGTCTGCCATACAAAAGGCTCTTCATCGTTGCGACGCACTCACTAGCTTCAAAGTCATAGTCTTCCTCGGTAACTGCGCCCTTGGAAAATTCATCCGCCATCCCCTCACTGGTCGCTTCCACATCCTCGCCCGCGGCTACGAGCAAGCCTGGCTCGTGGCTATCCGCGTACTCAGCCACGTACCACTCGAACATCTGCACCACGTCTCGGTGAACCTGCATGGCCTTATCAACGACCCACACGCGTTGGACTGGGGGCGATTGAGAACGTGGTGCGGGCGTGGACCTGAGCTCAAGACACTCGACGTGGAACTCCAGCAGACACATGATCAGAGGGAGTGTTTTGCGTATGAGATGCAGGGACTTGAGAGGATGTTCACGCCGCGGTATGTGATGCCCATGAGGGAGTGTAGGATCGACGCATCGATGCCTGAGGACACGCCTCTTGAGACATGCGAGTGCGAGCATCAGGGATGTCGGGAGTATAGTCGACTGAGGGTTGTCGCTGTAGATGGAGCTTGAGGCCTGACGGGGTAGTTTATATGAATTACAAACTTTCCGATGTTCGATGCCGCACCATTTTGAGATATAGCATGGTTATTAATGTGAATGCGACGCAGATCTGTCACATGAGAAAATACAGCACGATAGCAGTCGGCTACATAACAAGGTACTTATCGATGTGCGACGTCACCTCCTAAAGCTTACTGGCTCTTCACCCGAACACCAGACACAACAACGTTCCCAAAATCTTGTAATTCCTGGGCACCATGGATTTGCAGCCTCCTCGTGCGCATCCCAACCTCGATAGACTTCAGATGCCGGAGAGAACGACAGATATTCTTCAGCTCAGTCCATGGGAGACAAAGCTTTGAAGGATCATCAACGTTATCCTTGCGGTCCCAGAATGTCACCTTCATTGCGAGAGAGTCGAGCTGGGGAGACTGGACGGACGGGACGATCTCGACTACAACGTTCCAGAAATGAAGATACGCTGCAATTCTGACGTCGAGCATCCCCAGATCGATGCGACGGCCATAATCGTCAAACGAGTGAAATATGACGATGTTGGTGTCCAATTCGAATTGTTCCAGAATGACGCATGCAGCAAGCCCAGAGGTAATTCCCTTGACCCATCGTTGTCGCTCTGTAGTATGGATATGTTCAGCTGCTAAATTTGTCACGGTAATTTACACGAACCTGCGGCGAGATTTGGACGAAGAATCTTGTCCTCGCTGTATCCACCTTCCATCTTGATGGAAAGGTTCTTCATCGTTTTACCCGTATCGGATAACATTACTGCGAGCTCCCGAAGGGTCCACAGGTCGACTTTGATGGTCAACGATGTTAGTGAGCGCAGGGCGCCGATTTTGATCAGGAGTAACATGAACGGATGGATGACTGGCGAAAAGTTGGATCGGATTGGATTGAGTGCGCGGATTTGTAGCTTTCCGTGGTGGCCGTTCTCGATCATGTCTTCAGCCTTGCGAGAGAGTTCAAGATCGGAGGACACGTTGTGGTAAAACTCGGCGTCGTCGAAAGACTCGATCTCTGAGAAAAGCCCAAGGATGTCCGCTAGATCGTCGAGCGAGCCATCATACGACGAAGGTTTACATTTGAATGTACCGATCTTATGTGTATGACCAAGGCACTGGGTCAGCCTGAGGGACTCTCGGCGAAGACTGATAGATTCCAAATAGAGAATCCGTAGGGAAGGCAAGCAGGATAGTAGTAAGTCGAGCTCTATGAGGGAAACTGTACATCGGTACAACCAGATTTTCTGTACATGAACTGCAATCCATGGAGATTGATCCCAAAAGGCGATCCAGGCTGTAGGGTCGCCGCGGCCGCGAATGGGAGGAGGGTAAAACAGGATTGTATGAAACAGGAGGGGAATGGTTGCAGATCTCCATTGACGAGACACTCGAGAGCACGCCAGCCTGTTCCCTTGGGAGTCTCGGATGATCATATAGAGTATTTCGTTGGGAAGATGAGGAGATGGGGGGCATGTATTTGCAGTCGACGGGTCCGGCGCATCGTTCATTGTCACGTAGTTGAGAGAGGGAGACACCTAAATTGGTTGAATCATTGTCTTTAGCGTACACGAAATACATGATCAGGCGCACCTTTGGCCCTCTAGACATTGCTTGTGAAAAGGTACATATAGAGTGAGCCGTCGGAGTACTTTGAGTCACTTAGAGTCAGGCTGGCTCGTCCAAAAGTTCATGACAGTCTAAGCTAACTTGAAGGGCTGAGCGCTGAACGTTACACTTCCCGACAGTCAATGATAACCCACATTATAAAACGTTGAGATGAACATGCTTACCTTTCACACTCTTGCTATAGGGACGATGGCAAGAGTCCCCACGAGCGTACGTGGGCAGTTGACGATGATAACGCGCCTCTGTTGTCCATCATGATGGCACTGTTGGCACCCACTCCAATTCGGTCAATCCCTGCCACTGAATTGCCCGAATTAGAGTGGCGGGGTCGTATCAAGGATTCACAGCTCTCGAAGTATAAGAACAGAAACGATGGGCCTCCGTAATTCATTCAAGATGCGTAGATACGCACGCTAGAAATACTCAGTGAACTGTACAAGCCGGGCGTATCAACTGACCTATGGCCTTGTTGATGCTAACGGTTTCTGCAGATCCCGGTACACCTCCTTATTATACCGCTTACATCCAATATGGGATTCGCACCCAGGCGACAGAGCCGCGATCTCAAGATCCTCCTGGTTCTCCTTCACCCACACACTCCTGAACTTGCGCATCTCGTACTTGACGCAGTCCTGCATCAGTGTCTCTATTTGTTGGTAGAGCCAGATTGCGAGGTACTCGAGGTGCGGGAAGGCATCGACCGCTCGACGCATCTTTGACCACGACAACGCGTGCACGTTGTATCTGCACCACGTCATGTCAAGACCCGTGTGTATGGGCAGTTTGAGCGATACACCCAGATGGCGAAGGCGCATGACGGGGATAAGAGGGATGATGTTGACCACCATGTTCCAGTGACGCGCAAGGACCTGTTCGTGGGAGACGGAAGGGTTGTCCGTGTCCGTGTGGTTTTCAAGGAAGAGGCTGATGTAGAATTCGTTGAGTGCGACACACGCAGAGAGGCCGGTGCATAGGCGGGCAGCGAGGTAATTGTCCCCTGAGCGAGTGAAGAGCCGAATGTGAGATAATACGGTAATTATTATTGAATTTTGAGAACCTACCAGGAGCCGGATCAATATCATATGTGTCTAGATGTATATAAAGGCTTTTGAGGGTTCCTCCCACCAAACATAACAGGTCGTTGAGTCGGGTAAGACAGACGTCGCTGAAGACGTTGATATTCACGTTCTGCAGGCGTCGCATAGCCCCTATATCGCACAGAAAGGGCACCACCGGGATGGCAAAATCGGCGGGATGCTGACCCCAGAGTTTGATGGATTGGACCATTGGCCCACGGAGTCGCGATGCTGCCGCGGCCACAATCGCGTCACGGTCGATAACTACAGGGTTAGAGACAACGTCATCCTTGTTGATGCCGATGTACATCCAAATCTCCTCGATGCTTGAGAAAAGGGAGAGAAGTCCAAAGAACTGGTCGTAATTGGGTGCGCCATGTTCGAGTCCAAACGACGGGCACTCGAGGGACTCGATAGAACGACGACGGCTGGAAAGACTCCTCGGTTCGAGGATATGAGCGTCGATGATCCACACTCTATACAAAGTCAGGGTTCGAAGGTGTGGCAAGCTACCCAGGAGGACGTCCAGCTCGTCGACGCGGACGACAACGCTCGATAGCCGCAGTTGCCGAACGTGGACTCCGACCAAAGGTGTAGCCTGGAGGAAGCGGCAAGGGCCAGACATGTTGCCCTTTATGCGCATGTGACGGAAGAGGAACTCCTGGGCCACGCCTCGCCATTTCGGAGACACCAGGGAGCAGGCTTCCCAGGTAGGTCTCGATAGCCAGGGCCTGTATGGATCGCCAACTGCGTCGATGATCATGTGCATTATTTCTGGTGGTGGCTCAAATGGAGCACTACTCATAGGAGGGTCGTCAGGAGAGGTAGCGATGGGTACGCTGGGATCTTCAGACGATGTCCGATAATGCGACTATATCACAGCGGTCAGCCGTCGTGACATCGAGTTGAGCAGGAAGGCTCACAGGGATATCAGACATATTCTCGTCGTCTCTCGTGATGGTATAAGTGAACAAGAAAAACCGACGAACCCCTGTTTTAACGCAGTTTTGCATCCGCATTAAGGAGCGGAAAGGAGACGCCCGTGGGCCGTGAACACTTATAGGCGAGTGGACAGAGGTCCGAGAGTGTAGTTTTTTAACGTCCAAATCGTCAGTACATGAATCGCATAGATAAAACAAGCACGTTACAGGTACCCCAAAGGGGTGGTTCTTCACACCTCCTTCACCGTCCTCCTAACCCACCTCCACACCCCATACCTAACGCCCTCCTTCTCGCTCTCCAACCTCTGCCGGTTCTTCTCCTCCCTCTCCTCCTCCCGAATTCTCGTCCCCTCTCCCCTCGCCCACACAGCGTCCGAGTCCAAATCCACCTCCTCCACAGGTACGAAATGCCACGGCGCCTTCAACACAAACCTATCATACACCGCATACCCAGCATACAACAACACATACACCGCCACCCCGATATACGTCGCCACCACATTCTTCGCCTCAAACGGCTCCTCCACCACCGCGCTGTACCCCTCCGCCGCAAACATCAACGTCGCGAGCACGATGATCCCCACTGGGAGGATGGGGAACAGTGGTTGGCGGTAGGGGAGGTCGGAGAGAGGGCGCTGTTGTTTGTGCCAGGCGTAGCGGAAGCGGAGGGAGACGAAGCCGATGGAGCCCCAGACGAGGAGAGCGGAGATGCCGGTGAGGTTGATGAGCCAGGAGAAGACGATGCCTTCGCCCCAGATTGTGGTGAGGAATGTGAGGAAGGATACGAGCAGCGCCATACTGGATTCCGGGTGAAATCGAGAATAAGCGACGTAGGTGTCAGAAGAAGATAGTAGGTACTTACACGAGTGCGGGGATGGGCACGCCTCGTCCGTTCACCCATCCGAATATCCGTGGAGCCTGTCCTGCACGTGCGAGAGAGAGTAACATCCGCGAAGACGCGTAGAAGCAAGAGTTGGTAGCTGAGAGTACAGCTGTAAGGAGTACAGCATTGACGAGGTGCACTGCAGCGCCAAACCCTGCACGAACGAAGACGACTGTGATCGGGGACGCAGCCACGTCCGAATCTACAGAAGATAAGTGCACCCGACGAAGAAAGAAGATACAGCCGACGTCAACTCACCCCAAGCAGCATTCAAAAGCGTCTCATCCTGCCAATTGATACACAGCCCAATCACCAAAATCACAAGAACATAAAAAATGATAATCCGCAAGAACGTCGCTCGCACGGCTCTCGGGATCGTCTTGTGCGGCTTTTTCGACTCACCGGCGGCGAGAGATACGAGCTCGACGCCGCCGAAGGAGTAGAAGGCGTACACGAAGGTTTGGGCGAAGGTGGAGAAGCCGCCGATGAAGGCTTGGTTGTTGTGCCAGTTTGAGAGGCCCTGAATGGATGTTGGAAGGGGGAGAAGGTGTGTGAGTAGGTAGGAAATGGTGGGTGTATGCGTGTGGTTTAGGGGTAAGGTGAGAGAGAAGGGGGTACGGTACTTACGGGACCTGGATGGCCTATGACGCCTCCCCAGTCGTATATCAACCCGACGATGATGAATATGACGATCAAGAGTACTTTTATCATCGCAAACCAGTACTCCGACTCTCCTGTTCCGAGATATCAGTATATTGTGGTAAATGAATGATATGTAGAGTGAGAAGAGGAAAGGGAGACATGAGAAACGTACCGTATATCCGTACGTGTATGAGCTGCATCGCAAAGATGGGGACGATGATGATGAGAGCCCATTCCCAGGACTGGAGCTTCGTCGTCCAAAACTGCACGTCCAAAAACGAATCGTGTCAGTAGGGCACGCAAGACGTTAGCTAATTATAATCAAAGGTGTGGGGGGTTGGTCGATGGTAGCTGAAGATCTTGATATTATATGGTATACGGTGCAGCGGAAGCTTACCTGGAGGATGATAGCAGCAGCTGTCAATTCACTCGCTAAATCCAGAGCAAAGTTACGTTAGCCCGTCGAGAATCCATTCGACCAGAAAGGCCGTGACAAATGCTGATAGAAAGAGAACACGCACGTATAGACAAACTCCTACATCAATTCCACATTTCATATGAGCAATGACGAGTTCAAAACAAATCGAACATACCACTGAAGCCAATAATTCCACCCTACCCAACACTCAGCTGCTGCACTCACGAATGGGGTGGAAGGGACTTACCAAGCGTGAACCCAAGCGAAGGCGAGACGAAGCGCGTCGCGAAGGAGGCGAAGGAGCCTGAGATGGGGATGTATGATGCCATTTCGCCGCTGTTGACCGTATGAGGCGTGGTTAGTTACGGATGGGAGGATGAGAGGAAGGGGGATGGGAGCGGAGGGTAGGAAGGGGAGGGAGGGTAGGAAGGGGAGGGAAGAGGAGAAAGGGGAGGAGAGGGAGGGGGAGGGAGGGGAGGAGGGAATAGGAAGGAGGAGAGGACGCACAGACATATGACGACTGCATAACAGAAGAAGCCCACGATGAGGTACGATATCAACGCGCTGCCTGGGCCGGCTAGGGATACTGCCTACCCACCACCGACAACGTTCAATACCACAGACACGATAGCACAGACAACGTTCAATACGGAGACCACGAAAAGGTAGAAGGAGGGGAAGGGACGTACCGACCCAGCACTCAAAAAGATCCCAGTACCAATAGTACCCCCGATAGCGATCATCATAATGTGCCGACTCTCCAAAGCCCGCTGGGTCTCGTATGAGCCGTTTGAGCTTCCGATTATGAATTTCTTCCATGCTGAGCGATGCGCAATTTCATCTTCTTCTTGGTGTTGGATACCAGACGGTGAGGAGGGCGAGAAGGGAGAGGAGGGAGAGGGAGAAGGGGGAGAGGTTGTGTAGGGAAGCTTCTCGGGGTCGGTGTCTTGAGAGGCGAGGGAGGGTGTTCGTTTGAGTTCTTGCTCTCGTTCTCCTTGGTCTTCCATGGTCGTCTATCCTTCTATCCTTGTAAGCTCTTAGTGGGGGTTGTCGCTCCCTAGCGAGAGGACAAGGGGGGACGAGGAGTGGGAAGAGCGAAGAAGGGCGCAAAGAAGCTCAAGGTTGATCATAAGCTGATATACAGCACCTGCCAGCCTTCCCAAGAAGCCTAGAAACAATTTTACGACCATACTGTAAATGACCACATGCTCACCCCGTCCCCCTTCGCTGTCGTGATAATATCATCCCCGCCCAGGATCACGAAATATTCGCCATCGTTGTGCACGATACGTCGAGGAAAATTAAAAGTTCAAATGTACAAAGTTTGTAGTTGACGTGTTGCGCTTGTCAGGAATTCTGTTCTGGTCGACATGGTCTAGATGAAATGTCAATGGGAAACGCTGTAAGAAGGTGGAAGAGAAAGAAGAGAACGGAAAGACGATCGAGCAAGACGTCCCTGATCGACGTGCGCTTACGGTGTGAACACGAGGCTACGAGACACCTCGACTTCCATTTGCCTTGGCGTCCGTCCTGGTATGCGTGGTAATAATTGCATGGAGAATTGATGTACTAATGCGTTGAGTATGAATGCGGGAATGCGAAAGTGAAAGGAGAATACAAATCTAGACAATATAACACTGCTATGTCCCACGGCCACGAGCGAGAGAGAAAACAAACCGAAGAGAATTACAAGACGCGACCACAAAACAACCAACCAACCAATGTAGCGTATACGCAGCAATGCTCCACGTCAAAAGTCTGAGTGTACTATGTGTGACCCACACCAACATAGTCCCACGTCCCCTCCAAGTCCTAACCTCACGTACCCTCCCCACAACCACGAAAAAACCCATCCAAAAGCCTAACCACCAACTCCGGATGGCTAGACGTCAAATCATGCCCTGCGCCTTCTATCGTCACGAGTCTGGCGTGTTCGTGTTTGTACCACTCATCTTCCGCGTTATCTTGTGTTTCTGTTCCTTGTGCTCCGACTTCTCCGGAGCCTGTGTGGTCACCATTGTCGTCACCATTATCCTGGCTTTCGGTCAAGTCGAACACCCGCTGCTTCTCCTCACCATTAACATCTCCTTCCTTGTTCTCGGCCAAGGCCTCGCCATCGCCAACCCTCTCAACCCACCCAACCTCACCCCCCACAAGCGTCAACACCCGCTCCGCATAATGGTACGGCACCACTCTATCCTTCGTACCCCATACTAGGAGTATTCTGCTGTCTTCGGCCCATCCTTTCTCCCTTCGTCCTTTCTCCTTCTCACTTCCACTTCCATTCCCACTGCTTCCTCCCTGTGCCTTTCCTCCCTGTTCTCTTCCTTTCTCCCCGCTGCCTCCTCCCTGTTCTCTTCCTTTATTCCCGCTGCTTCCTCCCGCATCCTTTCCTTTCTCCCGGTTTTGCAAATCAGGGGAAGACAGATCAGAGGAGGGCTGGGAGGGGGGAGGGCGTGGACGTCGAGCCTTCCGAACCAACCTCCCAAGCTGCGCAAACGAAGGCGCAAGCCCCCGGATGGGGCCGTCTCGTATGGAGGACGCTAGGGCGGCGTTGTACCCTGCTAGGTGGGCTGATTGGATGCGTACGAGCTGGTGTAGGGTGTATGCGTCACATTTGTTAGCGAGGGAGAGTTATTAGAACAGAGAAAGGGAGGAGGGAGATGGAGAAAGAGAGGGATCGTTAGAGAGAGGGACAAAGGGAGAACACACCTCAGAGAAAGAATCCCCCCTCCCAACGCTGACGCTCTCGTTACCCGTCCGCGCGAGATGTCGGAGGTAGACTTTGAAGGGGTAGCTGCTCGTTACGAGTTGCATGAGCGGGGAGGAGAGGAAGCGGGATGTTCGTGATATGTCTGTTGCCTACACATCCACTTCAGCATCAGCACCGCAAACACTTATCAAGCAAGGACGGAACCATCCTCCTGCTAAACAACGATGGAGGATACCACGCACCTCAATAACACCAGCAGACGCCAACAACCCAACCCGTCCGCTACAAAGCCACGGAAACTGCACACAAAACGCCGCAGCCACACCGCCGCCCATCGATATCCCGACTACGTTCAGGGCGCCAGACGACCAGGCGGGGCCGAGGTGTTGGAGGAGGAGAGCGAGTTGGGTGGTGTAGAGGGAGGTGGAGTGGGTGAGGGTGGGGGAGGAGGTGTAGCCGCGGCCGTAGA
>JAXQGX010000872.1:0-11086 GCA_037040455.1 Irpex sp. P115-07
TATCCGCAAAAGGAAACAGGTGAAATCCTCCGCCGTCGGCCAGCGCCTCGCTCTCATCATTGCATCTTACCGCCACCATGTCTGAAGCAGAGTCCTCTACCGCCAACCAGGCTGTGCCTCCAGTTCAAGTTCACTATTGCGAAGGTGCTCAGCACACTCTTTCATGAATCAAAGTTCCATTCGATCTTACGCGAGACGTTTGTTTTGGTTCCTGCAATCTCATCTATCTCAGTGTGTACCTTCCCACTCGAGTACTGTGAGTTCGGGTCCAGTTTCAAGAAATGCAAGGAAACGCTGCAAAAGGAAGATCCTGATCTGTATGACAAATACTACTCTGAGGGTATGCCTTTTCCATCCCATCTACCTCGACGAAAGGATTGCTCATCACGGTTTGTTGTCTACAGAGGCGCTACAGGCGAAGCTGGGTACATTAAGCTTGGAGGCGCAAGCGAAGCTCGAAAAGGAGGCAGCTAAGAAGGAGGCAAAAGCGGAGGCAAAGGCTGATGCTGCGCTCAAGAAGAAACTTGTACGTCTCACGGATTCTATTACAGTACTTTGGCCTCACGCATCCGGGGTTCTGCAGGCCTCGCAGGTAGGCATTTGCATCTGTGGCGGCTCGCCTGCGTCCGCAGCTCCAACTCACCCCTCATGCTGTGTAGGTTACTATCAAACGAATAGAGCGGAATAAGCGCAAGCACGTCACATCGGTGCACGGCTTAGAAGCATTCGGTACGTATCTATATGTGATCATCACTGGAGAAAGATCTATCTTACGCGTGATATTATGCGTAGGTGTTGACCTCAAGAAGGCTGCTAAACAGTTTGCGCAAAAATTTGCCACCGGCGCATCTGTAACGAAGAACCCGCAAGGCTTGGAAGAAATCATCGTTCAGGGCGATGTGAGCGGAGAGATCGTCGAACTCATCGAAGAAGGTGCCGGTGTGCTCAAGGGCATACCGATAGACAACGTGGTTGAGGTAGAAGATAAGCCGAAGAAGAAAGGCGGAGACTAGAGTATTAGCGGTCCGGTTGGTTCGGAGAACGTGTCGGAAGACCATGCGTTGTGGTATGTGAATGCATCTCCTTGTGACCTCGTCAGCAAATTCAACGCTCATACGACCGTGGAACAGAAATTTGTCACGAGTTGATGTCAATGTAGCATTCCAAGATTAAACTGTACACAGCAAAATGAACTGTATCATCTATACGGCAAGAATGATAGCGAGAAGAAGATCTCGATGTGGTCAGTGAACTCTCTGTGTGCAGATAGGTGCGAATTTCTACGGAACTCCCTATTCTGAGTTGATGAATACACGTTCGCGATGATGGAAAGATGCACAACTCAATAACTGTGGGTCTAAACCTGGATGAGTACAGATACGAGACAGGGATCAGCCACACGCAAAACGGCGTGTAAACGGCGTAAATTCGAAGAATATGCAATTATGCATGACGCGGTGCGTCGTCAGAAAATAAATACTATCTACGTGTGGCCCGAAAATAATCTAACGCTACAATAATCCAGGGAAAGAAGAAACAGCTACAAGCGCGAAATATACAGGGGATGAGAATACAGCGATTAAGTCGGATGCGTAGAGTAAAAGGGTAAGGCGCTCGTAGATGGTCGTGTGTAGTCCCTGGTGTAGCGGGAGTGAGGGAGTGGACGCGAATAGATTTCGCACTTGCGTTCGACGCAAGGTGTACACCAGGTACGGTCGTCTCGCTAGTGTGGCCGCACGTGAGGTGAGTTAATACGTCGTTTGCAATAACTGAAGAACTTACTTGCTTGCCTAGTCACCAATCCTATTAGTGAATGGCCTCAACGTCTCTTCTCTTCCTTCACAGGCTTCTGTGTATGACGCGGGACGTTGAGCGCCTGTGAAGGCTTGAGAGCTGTGCCTATCGTCGAGAACTGCGAAGGCTTAGGGGCGGAGGTGGACGAGTGGAGAGGGTTCTCGTAACCGGACATGGCGACGGGAGCAACAGGGATAGGCGAAGCTGGCGTTGAAGAATATGATAGGTGTGCAGAACTTGCTGCACAATACGAGAAGTGATGGATTAGGAGGTATGTGATGAATGAAGTGTAGAGGTGTAAGTTATGGACGAGACCTAGGCTCGTCAAGTAATTGAGTCCAAGCTCGAAGGGGAAGTTATGAAGTGGATGAGAGAAGGTTGGGAAAGGCGAGAGGGGCCCTGGTGGCGTCCTTTTATATCTACCTCTGCAGCTCACGGAGAGTACGACGGGCAATAAGCCCTTTGCACCAAAACTAAATATCCGGATCACCCGACGCAAGGTTCGGGTGGCCCTGCGTGCAGAAAGGACGAGGAGGGCCAAAAGGCACTACGATCACATCCCAATCTCAATTGCTCCCGGGGCGTGTCTTGTAGAATATCGCAATCGAGAAACCAATGACTATACTGCACGAGGCGGGCCTTTGCTTAAGACATCACACAAAGGCCTTGTCAATGCGCGTGTGTGGCCCAGCACTGCCACGTGTTCGCGTCGAATGTTGCTCAGTGACATGTCCGGGTGACTTCAGACAAAGCAGTGATTGCCAGAAGCGCTGTCAATTGTGACCACGGTAAATAAGTTGTTGGCACAAAGAAGAAGAAGAGAACGCACATATGCTCCTTTAGGCCCGTCGTTCGGTTTATCACAATGGAGCTCCTTTGGCAAATCTTAGGCACCGAAACTCCTTGTGAGTTGAGTTGCCCCAGACGATATGCGTCATCCAAAGAGCAGTATCCAAAGGAAATATGTAAACGCAGTGCTCGATACAGACCAAAGCAAATACGTATACTCGGCAGTTCAACCAACTCATATTATCATAAGATGTGCAAATACAAATTGCCGAAAGGCTCACTTTTTCGACGAAGGCGTCTCAAACAGCCGTATTCCTCCCATTACAGTGCCTATCGACCCAGCACCAAGAGAAGCGAATGCAATATTCCGCTGTTCAGGGTCAACTCCCAAAGCGTTCAACAGTTGCTCCGCTTTGGAGGGAATGAAAGGCTGCAAGAGAATGCCAGAGACGCGCAAGGCTTCCAGAACTGCGGCGCGGACGTCAACAGTTGTTTCCGTGGGCGTCGATGCTGCCCATGGCTGGGTTTCGGTAAGAAGTTGGTTTCCCTGGAGCAAGGTTGTTAATATTAGAGACGAGAGTACAAAACATGCTTTACCTTCTGAAGAGTGCTCATGATATCCTCCAACGCGTCAGCCACGAGAAGGCCTTGCATCCGCTTTTGAACAAGACTACTGAGACTTGACACGGAGGACAAGAGGTCTTTCAGGGTGCTGCCTTCTGGAGCCTGACAAGCGATTTCAGCGATGGATTCTGCCTCTACGCCAGCGGTGCGTTCTTGGATTTTCTTCGAAGTGATGCGCAAATACAGGTTCCCCAGGAGCGACATCAATTCACGCGAATGCTTTTCCAGCTGCTCACGGGACCAATCTATCATGAGGATCAGAAAGAGATATATGGAGTAGCAAAGGAAGAGAAAGACTTGCCTACGTCGTCCTTGAAACGTCCGCCCACTCGTGCCAAGTAGTAGCGAACAACGTCAACACCATATTCCTCGAGTGATTGGATTGGGTCCACGACATTGCCAATGGATTTCGACATTTTGCGTTGTTCCACAGTCCAGTGAGAGTGTGTCAAGAGCTGGGTGGTCAGCGGTAGCCCGAGAGCTTGCAACATGGCAGGGAAGTATATTGCGTGGAATCTATAGCATGACGCACTGAATCTAACATTTGTTCGATGTCGAATACGCGAGATTGACGTACCGTAGGATGTCTTTACCAATAACTTGGATGTTTGGTGGCCAGCCTCTTTCGCGTCCGGCTTCTGCTGAAGGCCAAGGGTATCCCGAAGCAGAAAGGTACACAGTCAAGGCGTCGATCCAGACGTAGATGGTATGTGCCGGGTCGTTGGGCACAGGCACACCCCAAGTCAGTCGTGAGCTCGGCCTGGAGACAGACAAGTCCTCCATGGGGTTTGAAAGTGTTGTGAGTACTTCCGCGTGATATTGAGGAGGGTAGACCGCATCTGGATGTTGTTTGAAGTGTTCTAGCAGACTGTCCTGAAACGCAGGTAGCTTGAACTTGTAGTTCTCCTCCTCCGTCCACTCGACCCTGGACCGCGTCTCAGTGGAGATGTAGTAGTCGTCGGGAGTGTCCGCGGAAGCGGGAAGTTTAGTGACTTCTTTATCCGTGTAGAAGCATTCGTCAGAGACAGCATACCAACCCGCGTGCTTTCCTTTGTAAATGAGGCCTTTTGCGTCTAATTCTTTCTAGACAAACATTAGCCCGTATACGTACAGTCATGCCTCGAATTCCTTACCCACAAGTGTTGGACAGCCACATGATGGGCTTGTTCAGATGTCCTGGAGAATCTAGTATGGCTGATGTTGGCTTTGTCTGCGAGAACCTGTGATAATACGTCAGACCGAGTTCTTTCATGACTTGATTGTGATTTGCCCACACGGAAGTGCTGTGAAATCTCGTCACAGAAGGTCAAAGGATCCATTCCGCGTGCTTGAGCGGCTTTCTGTATCTTGAGACCATGCTCATCTGTACCCGTCATGAAATAGACTGGACTGTCGGGTCGAGCTATACGTGCATAGCGCGCGAATATATCTGCGATAACTATAGAGTGCAAATGCCCTATGTGCGGAACTATGTGTCGTATAAAGTGGTTAGTCTGCGTCTACGTAGAACTCATAATATTCCGGCTATACGTACCAGAATTAGGGTAGAATATAGGTGTAGTAATGTAATACGGTTTGTTTCCGGATGAGGTGGCATGGGTAGACGAATACCGGAGACATGATGGTTGACGAGACGTCAAGCGACGCTTGGCTACCTTTAAACCACCATGAAGGACACCCAGCATCCACGAAATCTTTCTGCTTGCAATTTGAGGTGCCTTCAAAGTGGTAGGATCAGTGTCAGTTGCAAGTCACAGTGATGCAATCAATGAAGCTCGCTATACTCCGTACATTGAGCTTCTTACCCGAGTAAGTAATTTTGTAGCGCAGATTAACAGCGCCGATGAAGAGTTTGTTACTACTTTATAATGGCGGCTAATCCGGACTTCTGTAGGGTTGCTGCCACTTCATGCGGCGTAGTTATCCTTACACCTCCCCTACAACAACGCCTACCCTCCTCTGGAAGTATCTCCATTCTGTATTCTAATCATCTGCTCTTTTTGTATTCTGGGACAGTAGCTGGCCTACCGTAGCCATGTCTGATTCCTTCGCCGATCTCTGGAATGCTACCGCTCCAAGCAAGCCTACTCAACCTACTCAGGCTCGTACTCTAGGATCTATAACTCCAGCAGCCCAACCACCACGCAAACCGACTTACGACGCTTTCTCTGCCCTTGCTGCTTCCAGCTCTTCGAGCACGCGGTCCAATACACCTTCGTACGTTTCGTCACCACCGCTAACGAAGGCAGGAAGCACCGGAAGTGTGCCGTTGGTTGGAGGCGCGAGGCCCGTTCAGAAGACGAATAGCAGTGGTGGGGATGCGTTCAGTGACTTGCTTTCCGGAACGATTACGTCGACTTCGAATGGCGCAAACCTGACCATAGCACAGAGGGCAGCTCTCGTTAACAAGCAGAGGCTGGAACAGCCGACTGTCCCGCAACACAGTCCTGCTGGAAGCAAAGCTGTGGACTCTGCATGGGCAGGGTTGGATACACTGGGTGCATCTAGTTTCTCTAGCTCCCGAACAACCTCGACCTCTCCCAAGCCGCCGCAGCCGCAAGAGGACTGGCTCTTTGATTCAGTTCCCGCATCCATATCCAAACCACCCCCCTCGAAGCCCCAACCAGCGCAGGATAAGGACGATTGGGGCTTGGACGATTTCATCTCTAAACCCGCACCGTCACGACCTTCGCAAAAAACCTCCCAATCGCAGTCCTTGTGGGATATCGACGAATTCGCATCCCCTTCCCATGTAGACGCACGAGGCGTCTCACCCACCCCGCAGAACGGCCGGTCCTCGACACCTGGTAGCTTTGACTTTGGGGATCGTGAGGATGGGTTGTTGGATGACCATTCTGGCGATGAAGATGATATCTTGGGGGTTCTGAGCAAGCCAGTACAAAACAAGCCGCCCAAGCCAACAGTATCTGTACGTAGTCGTGTTCGCTGTATAATATCCTGTTTCTCATTCCAAAAAGCCTGCTCCGCGCATGCGGGCAAGTCCATCTCCCCAACCCCCTTCTTCAGCACCCCGCTCGCGCGCTGTCTCTCCTCCGCCTCACATTTTGGGTCAAATAGTTGAGATGGGATTCTCCATTCAACAAGCTCGTGTCGCCCTCGCGGCGACAGAGACAGGTCTGGATGTCCAAGCTGCTCTCGAGACGTTATTGTCCAACGGCGCCGGTGCGGATTCACGGCCTGCATCCTCACAATCCCGTCGTCCGGCTGAGCAAGAAAGAGGTCTGTTCAGAGACGCAGACGCGTCGGAGGCCGAAGACAGTCACCCTCCTCCGCGTATTCATCCACGTCGGGATAGGACTCGTGAACCTCCTTCACGCAATCAACAAGCCAGTCCCGATGATAGCCAGAAGAACATCGAAGATCGAGCGAACGAACTCCTTGCCCAGGCCAGCACGTTTGGTCTAAGCATGTTCAATCGCGCCAACGCTCTGTGGAAGGAGAGCAAAGAGAAGGTGCAGAAGGCGTACGAGGAACGCGCTGCGGCAGGCTCATTGCCTGGCTCTTCTACTGTGTCACGGCAGCGGCCTGATAGAGGTGATTCACGACCGAAATGGGCGCAAGAGGCTCCTGAGCCTGTAGATGAAGGCTGGCACGACGAGCACGGCCCCTCTGGTGGCTTCCGCGACGATCATGACGCTGAAGTCCTGCCTCCTCATCCTGATGAGCAGCCAAGGAAGCAGCGCGTAGCAGAAGTCAAAGCGACAGCTCAACCGCCTTCAAGAGAAGCGCCATCTAGCAGCACTAGGACTGGTGATCTGCTTGGTGGAGATGACGCACCCAAGGTGTATGTCTCGCCATTCAGGAGGAAAACCCCCGGCCGGTCACAAATCTCCACTCCTGTCGAGAGCAAACCAGCTGCTCCTCGCAAAGCGCCATCTCCTGCATCCCTCGCCCAACGGAAATGTGTATCTGCCTCCCCATCCGAACTTGCGACTTCTGCGAAACATAAAGCGACGGGAACTGAGATGTACAAGCTCGGACGATATGCAGAGGCCGAGACCGCATATTCATACGCCATTGCAGCCCTTCCTGATTCTCACCTGCTCCTTGTGCCGCTCTACAACAATCGTGCTCTCACTCGCATCAAGACCGGTGATCATTCGGGTGCTGTTGAGGATGCCACGACCGTTCTCAAACTCATTGGATCTGGCTACCACCCTGCTCGCGAGGCAAAAGTGACCAAGGAGGAGGAAGGTGCCAGCGTGGACTTGGCTGACGCGTATATCAAGGCTCTGCGCCGACGTGCCGAAGCTTACGAGGGTAGAGAGAAGTGGGAGGCTGCGAAGGCTGATTGGGAAACTTTGACCGCTACGGACTTTGCGTCGAAGGCTCGGAGTGAGGCTGCACAGGCGGCATCGAGGTGTAGGCGTATGCTGACGATGAACACCGATGGCCCCTCCGCGACCAGTGTTCCCAAGGCCGCCGCTCCGCCTAAACCTAAACCCAGACCTAAGCCCACTCCTTCACGCCCTACACCGCCTTCCGAGGCACTTAATCGTGTACGCGAGGCGAACAAGGCAGCTGAGGCGGAGGACCAGGAGAAGCATGTTTTGAAAGACGCGGTGGACGCTAAGCTGCTGGCGTGGAAAGGCGGCAAGGAGACCAACCTTCGTGCCCTCATTGCTAGTCTAGACACGGTGCTCTGGCCCGAGCTCGGTTTGCAAAAAGTCGGGATGCATGAGCTTGTTACGCCCTCACAGGTGAAGATCCGCTACACAAAAGCTATTGCGAAGCTACACCCGGATAAGGTATGCTTGCTCAAGTATAAGGGTTGATTCTATGCTAATGGCTTTTCTCAGCTGAACGTAAATAACACAACGCTGGAGCAACGGATGATCGCCAATGGTGTTTTTGGGGCGCTGAACGAGGCATGGAACGCTTTCAAGCAATAGACTCTGGGATATTCGGTATTTATGTCATGTAGCCTACTACACACGCTTGCATCTTCATCTATAGATCGAATGTATTGTTCCAGTCGAATTCTACAGCAGTCCGACGTAGCCCTGAATTTCCGATACTCAAACGTTGAGGACCGACGGGGGAAAGCGGGCAGGACGTTAATAAAGACGAGATAGACGCAAGGAATTGTTTCTTATGCCGACTAGGAGTATTTACTGTGCGTTTGGGTGCAGAATGGCATTGAACGTCACCCTCCCTCGGACCTGTGAGTCGTGCACCAAGTGGGGCATGACGATCTCCCGTAATAACGAATGAACGTGTTGTGTGTTTGCGAGAGGATGAGGGGGAAGTGGCTCTCGAGGCACCCGACAATACTGTTCCGGCTTGACATGTTCGTCTTGCGCGATGATATCCACACGCACGGATGGACGACAGCCCGCTTTCATTAGCTTTTGCATAGCACTTGTAAACGCGTCCCAGTCCAACATGGCGGCTTCTCGTGCAATATCGCCGCTGTTGTAAAACGTGGATGTCGACGTTGGACTCGCGGTGTCGTAGAAATAAGGATCGGCTATTGGACGACGTCGCTTGGGTATATTAACCACGACCACCTTCGCCTCCACGTCGGAGAGGGTGAGAGGAGCTGTCTTCAAGGCTGCGGCGAAGGCATCGAACGGCTCCGATGAAGCAATCCCCTCCTGGAAGTATCTTCGAATCTCTATCGTGATGTCGAATGTGCGCAGGCCAGGAAATTTGGCCAGATGAAAAATGGCGTTCATGACCGTTTCCTCGGGAGAATCTTCTGAGAACCATGTGGATATCCGTTGCACATTCTCCAGATTCCAGAGCAAGTTCAGCGCTATAATGAACTTGCCACCGTCCGTCTCGTCGATGATAGACTCCACTGATTCGCTGTCCAGCACGGTTTGCAGAACTCGCACGTTCTCCTTTGTCACGCGCCCCGACGATTCTTTGATGATAGTCCGAGGTCGTGCTGACCTACTTGGGTCCGTGATCACGGCTGGAAACCTATCTTCCTCAACTTCTAGGTGACCAATCGAGAGTTCGTCGATACAGTCCGGGTCGAACAAACCGATATACTGAGCGAACGCGCTCGCGGTACCGTATTCGCCTATTGAGATGTGTACTTTCTTGAACCTCCGCCCAGGGGATATAGGAAGAGACGGAGGCTGCAGTTCCTCCTCACCATGGCTCGGGGAAGGTGGCAGCAAAACGAAATGGCGGACGTTGTAGCCTATCACGTCTATCCCGGGGAATCGATCCAGCACCCGCTTGAACTGACCGAATGTGAAGCCATCGCTGTCGAAGGTGTCCAGGTACAGCTCCCTAACACAGAATGGCAAGAAGTGGGAGCAGGTGAGGAGACGGTCAAGGAGCCGCTTGACGCAGTAACGTCCCCTCGTAGGTGTATCCTGCGTGAGCATGCGCTCGGAAAGCTTGATGCATCGAAAGACTCGAGGATAGGCTGCTGCGGCCCACGACCGAGAGACTAGGGTGCACGCCTTTCGGCTGGTGACCGTCGGCAGGGAGAGCACTATGTCGTCCAGAAGCTCGATGGGCAACTGTGGCGCAGGTGGCATTGACTTCATTGTGAGCATGCTTATCGTGTCTGCAATCTCTACGTTAGTCTGACGGCAATCTATGTGAAAGCTTGAAGAGGGTGAATGTTGAACCCGAGTACACACCTGTAAGTCGTGAGGATGGGAAGGTTATACAGCGGGTAGAACCGTCAATGTATCGTGGTAAGCGAGTGACTCGAGATGCTCTCTTCTAGACGAATAAACATGCCTTAGCCAGCACCCAATACCTTGAAAATAAGCCACGTACTCACCAGTAGGTCGGATTCCTTCACCGACAATGGCAGTAACAGGATAGAAACGAGACAGCACGAATGCTCACCGTGACCATATAATCACTGCCCCACCATGCATGCCTCTCAGAACCATCAAATAGAAAGTCCGAGTCTCACGGACTCGAGTGTACTTGAATACATTACCCGGGCTGCACGCCTTCTGACGACCGATGGGAGTCTACAGAAATAACACGCTGCATGACGAAGCCAATAGCATCATCGTGTCCGGTCAACGTTGACTAGCCCAGGAACGCCATGCCAAACTATGCCAAAAGGCGTTCACGAAATTAATAACTGGCGTCGGTGATGTGAGCACGGACAAACGGCTTACGTATTATTGAGCTGGCGCAGCATGCTCAGCGTTGAGCATTGGCCAGCAAGAATTTGAGAACCTGAACCCACTTTAAGGCTAGCTGACACCGACCTGGTGGTCAAGTCCCATCTTCTCGAAATCACGTCAATAACACGCATCTGGTTCCAGGAAGCTAGATGATTTGGTAGCGTAGCAATTGTGATTCGACGATAGGTATAGAGGCTAACTACAGTACTGAAAGGTTGAAGTCCGATCCCTTCGATCTGCCGCTGGTATAGGTCTTCGACTTCGGCGTGAATGGTCGCGGGGTAGGGAAGTCGTTTACCGGGAATGTCAGCGCTCCCATGGTAGCAGGAGGTGGGGGTACTATAAGAATACGAAAAGAGAGGTATCCGTAAGTTTCAGCGCTCCGTTGATAACATGAAAACACGCACTTTTACCGTGTGAAGCGGTGCCATTCGAAAGACCGTTCGCTCTGGGAATGGATACTGCCGAGGGTGTACGAGAAGGAAGAGACGAAGCTGGAGGCAATAAAGAAGAAGTAGGCGGTGGCGGCGGAGGTGCTGCAGGAGGAGCGGGAGGGGAGGGAGTCGATCGTGTAGGTGCTACAGGAGGTGGTGGCGCTCTATGGGGCGCAGGCGGCGGCATTGAACGACGGGCAGCGGGAGACGGGCCGGGAGGCGGAGGAGGAGCAGCCGGCGCCTCTTCTTCTACAATTTCGCGCACACGAGCCGCAGGTGCTGGTCTTCCGGGAGGTGGAGGTGGTACAGATC
>JAXQGX010000873.1:0-11335 GCA_037040455.1 Irpex sp. P115-07
GACGTCTTTGGTCTGAAAGATGCTACGCCTAGCTCGCCCAACCTTGAGCCTATCTACGAGGGTACCGGTCCGGGTTCGTTCTCTGCGACGCCCATGAGCCCGTCGAAGATCGTTACTTCGCCTCCCAGGGAGGGTAGGGATGGTGTGAAATCACCGACCCCTAAGTCGAAGAAGCATCTTCCTCCTGCAGAGGAGCTTGTGCCTAGACACGAGGAATCACCCACGAAGCCCGTCACACCTTCCGTACCTCCTTACCTTACGAACCTTTTCAGTCCTCCCACCCCTCCTGGCACGATTAAGCAGTCGTCAGCCCCGAAGGAGGAGGAGAAGGAGAAGAGCGTCGACCCCAAGTCTACGACGGGCGCTGCACCGACTATGACCTCTGCGGCTTCGACCAACGCCGCTAGCAAAGCAGGTCAGTCGGTGGTGAGACCATCCAAACCTCGTATCCAAACCTAGGCTGACTCGGACCTTCGTCTCTAGAACCCCCGGCCTCCAAGCAGCCAGCGACGCCAACAACTTCCGCCTTTGGAAATATCGGGAAAGGAGACGAAGCCAAGAAAAACGGATCCGCCGCAGACAACAAATCAGAAAACCCAATCGCAGCCTCAACCGCAGACGCCCTCTTTAACAAGAAAGACGAGTCTTCCAGACCCGCCACCCCTGCCACCCCCGTCACCGAAACCACCGACACCCCAGGTGGCGGCTTCTCCGCTAAGCTGGCTAAGAAACTCGCTAAGCAGAAAGGACAAAAGTGAGGTGCCGAGCCCGCAGAAGGATAATCACGAGAGGAAGAGGACGTCTTCGACGTCTTCTCGATTCCAGGACCATGTTACGAATACAGCGAGTGGTGCAGGCACTACCCCTAGCTACGAATTCAACGATTCTACTACGAAGCCCGTCCTTAAGGACAGTAGTGTGAGCAGTGCTGCTGAGTCGAAGGTGACAACCAGTGCGGCAGCGAGTAAAGCGGCGCCTGCGGGTGAGTACGATCCTTTGCGAGGCCGATGATCAACGGCTAAGAACGCCGACATAGTAGCCTTTACGCGTAACGAGCCAGCGACATCTGAGCCGACACACAAAGCAGACTCGTCGCAGACTGCTAAGGCTAAGAAAGCTGCAGCCAAAGACGCTAAGCTCACTGCTAAGGATACGTCCACTACTGCGCAGAATGATGTACCCTCTATCGATGTTCAGGCTGCTACGCCCGCAGCTCTCCCCGAGAGTGAAGATCCTATGAACGCTGCAACTGCTCCTTCTACTGATACCTCTGCTGCGGCCGCTAGTGCCGACAAACCTGTCGAGAGCACTGCTGAATCTCAAGCAGCCGCAGCTCCTGCCAGTGCCTCTGCTGCTCCGGTCGCGTCTGCGCCTGCGCCCAGCGACGAGCCTTCGCCCCCGGCTACCGTAGCTTCTACTACAGATACCAAGCAGCCCGAGACCGAACCAGTCGTTCCAGCGCCCCCTCCCAAAGGCGCCGCTCCCGCCGACGACGCTGAGGCATCTTGGGACTTCGGTGATGGTGGTAGCGACACTCAGAAGCCTGAGGATGCCGCAGCCTCCGAAACCCCAGAGCTATTCGAGGACGCTGTTCATGTGCAAGCTGTATCCGATAGCGATGACGATAAGCCTCTTGCCCAGCTCCCCGGCAAGAAGAAGCCATTCGCCGCAGCGGAATCAGCATCGAAACCTGTCGCCGATACGCAGTCGAAACCTACAGATTCTACCACTGGTGATGTCGCACCGACCAAGGACACGAAGGCGGCCGCCGAGATCAAGAACGCAGATTCCGTCGCCGCTTCAGCCGAGCCCACTCCTGCAGACAACTCGTCGAAGGATGCCCCTGTGCCCAACGTTGATGCGGCCAGTGAATCCGCGAAGAAGAACGTTACATCTGCCGAGCCCGCTACTACAGTAGACACTTCCACTCTTGTTAGTGAGTTGAAGGTCGATTCGACTCAACCCGAGCAGCCGAAGGCAGAGCAGCTATCGACTATTGTTGAGTCAGGCTCTGGACCCAACGTGAAATTGGACGAACCGAAGGAGCCTGCTAAGCCTTCAGATGCCGATGCGAAGACAGAGAACGTAACGAAGAAGGACTCCGACTCTACGCAAGCAGCAAAGCAGGAAGACAAGGACAGTACGAAGAAGCCAGAACTTCACATCGATTTGAAGGACGGTGCGCCGCGAGGTACTGCTGAGCCTGCTGCAGATAGTGCCGTGCCCTTGCCTACCCCTGATGTTGAAGGAGGCGTCCAGAGCAGCCTCCCGAAGCACATGCAGGATGCGGATGAGAGCGGTCTGACGACGGAGGGTTCTGAGTTAGGAAGTAGGCCGGCCAGTCCGCTTGCCCAAAAGACTGCAGGAGGTGGAAAGAAGAAGAGCGGTAGTAGCAAGAAGAAAAAGAACAAGCCGTGAGCCGATAGGTAGTCTCCATGCTTCTGTCTTCACAAGAGACTTCATTTTTCCGTCTCAGATACTCGCTGTAGTGCTATGTGAAGTGCCTCTCGTTGTATCGCTATCTCAGGCTTCCTCGATAGATCTTTTGCATGTAGCACTATGCCCAGTCGCTCTATGTCACCTTGCGTTTGTCTCAAACTCCGCTACACTTGTACATAGTACCTCCTCACGATTGTTGACCAATCATACGTTTTCATTGCCCAATTGTCTAACGATCAGAGAGTTTCAACGTTGGTGAACGGGGACCGATTTGAACGGCGCCGGCATGGTGTGTGAGAACGTAGCGTGTGTCTCTAAATAGCACCTGACGAACAGTTCACAAAAAGAGATCTCATGGACATATGCTCTTCTTCTATGCTTGAAGCGTTGCGCCTGTATACGGGCTCTATGTACATGTCATGACATTGTACGCTGGCAGTTCTGCTCACTATTTTCGCACATGCTATATTTACCTCTGAGGGTAGTACTTCAACTGCGTGAGACAAGCCAGGAAACTCAGGTCTCAGCGATCGGCCAGCAGTCCGGGCTGTTGTGCAATTGAGATCATCAGCGAGTCCATATTGCGGTGATGACCCGATGATTCCTTGTAAAGGCAATTACTATTGAATAGCAGTCATGCAAAGGACTTATAGGGCACTATGGCCACGATCCCAAATAATACGGGCCGCACTACACGCCGATCAATACCTCTCAAAAAGTAAGCTGTTTAACGCACCTGCTTCATCGCCCAGGCACATAGTAGCGATAAACAACCATGAACGCATCCCACGCAAGATCTTGACCGTGACATGCATGCAAATGGAATGCACATGCAATGGACCCTACAGGGCACCGATAGCTGTGCGGTTTCGAGCACTGCTTATCGGTACCTTTCCCAGGCACAATGCAGTTGGGGTACAAAATGCACGATCGTATGGAGAGGCTTATATTGCCTCTTTTAATTCTAGAAGGGTGATGTAAGGAGCTCGAGCCTGGTACGTTGAGTTCATGAGCGCTACAAGATTACCGTACGCGTCCTCCAGCCTGTCCCAGAATATTGTGAGTGCTGTCCAATCGAAAGCTCCCGCCGGCGAGAGATGGATTTCGTGGGACACACAACATACTATTGCCATAAGGCATCCTGGAAGCATGTGTCGCGTAAGTAAGAAACAAAGTTCAATGAGTATAATACGGGCGAAACCGCGAAACCGTATGATATACCATGTCTGATTGTGACCGTATGATGGGCGTGGTCTGAAGAGCTGATGTCTACTCAACTGTGATTGGAGGAACGTCGTCGACCAGTCAGTAGGGCAACAGGATGTTTGGGGTCCGGCGTTATGTAACAGACACGGAGGCGTAAAACTCTGTACGGACTGGATATCCAAGTAGGCCAAAGCCTCTCCAAACTCTCCGCGCCTTCATGACCGTAATACAAGGTAAGATACCGGGTGCACCAGATGGCCGATGACGTGGTGAGCAGAGGATGATCGGAAATGGTACTTCCGGTGTGTAATCCACTTCACGCACTATATTGGCCGGCATGCGTATGGTATGCTCGTTCGTTGAGCGGTGTTCCGTAGAGCCCCATTCGAACTGGTAGCAAGAGTGATGTTTTTCGCGGATATGAGAATAAGAGCCACGGAGATCTTGCACCTTTGTTTAGTTAAATCTGTTGGTTTCCGCTTCTCGGTCCTCGGAGGTAGTCGTATTTGAGTCGTGTTTGTCTGGACTATCAATTGTTTTGTCCACACCGACCTCTCGCCAACATATTTCACGCAAAAGTTCGACACCTCGAACAACGATGCTGGGGGAGCCAGACTCAATATGCAGTACTTATGATCATCAGCTTGCTTTCTGATCAGTCAAACGCTGTCCCGTCAATTTTCTCCCCTGCTCACAGCCGACGCACGTCGCATACTGTGTTGCAGCACTGGCCCCATTCGCGTATCTCCGCTGTTCTTCTGATTCGTGTTTGTGCCAAAGGTAATGTATACTTATTGACGTGATAGTCAGTGAATAAAGAACGTGTTTCGAGTGAAGCGATATGGCAGAAGTGGTGCTCAACAAACTAGAAGGAGTCGGGAGACGTCATGGTCATGCTGGGTATGCCGTATCAGAGAGGACGCAACACGGAACGGAAGTTGCTTTTACTTACCAGAATCTCCAACGGAACGTCTTGATGACCCTATTGTGCGCGTTAACCGACAAAAACCTGCCCCGACAGTGGAACGAGTATTTTTGCGTCGAGGGCCACGATTCCGAAATCAGAGCGAGAGCAAACCTGGAAGACTCGAATTCAACCTCGAGGTCTCGAATCCGGGGTGCTAATCTCAAGATTGGACCAAAGCTTATGCCTTCCCTATTTGGACTGGTGGCTGGGGGTCTAGATCGAATAATTACGCCGTTCCAGAAATGGCTTATATCGGTGATACCGCCATTAAGCGTTTAGACGCTCGAGGTCACTTTCTTATATCCCCATCCTCCACCCCGCTTGCTCCCACCGTCTTCCCGCCACGTTCAAACTGGTCCCCACTTGCTGCCTTGCCATCCAGGACACCGGACCTACACCCCTCAAAGTTGCCCACCACGTCGACCGTTACGACTACCCCACGCTCGTCGGTCTCCTCGCTACCGCGAGCTAACTCCCCCTTTTCAACTCTTTCGTTCAAGTCTTCCCATTCAAGTATGACAACAGTAGTCACCACACGTACGGACATGCTGGAACAGGTAAGTATTAGCTTGTAAGTTTACCTACTTGTGTACTGACAGGTTTCCCATAGCTGTTCCAGCGGTTAGAGGAGGAGCACGAAATCCGTGCGCTGGCGCAAGAAGAGCCTTCTCTCGTCGACGTCCCACCAGCGTCGGCACACCAGGCTCACGAAGACCCAGACGCACCACTAGATCCCACGGTCGACGCAACACTAGCCGCGACCGTGAGAGCACCGAGAGACCGCAGACGAGGAAGCATATCCATCTCACGTTACGGCGGACCAACGGCAGAGCCGACCATTACGGAACCTCGCATCACATCCACACGCCCTTCTCGCTCGTCTTCAATCGTCCTCCAGAAACCCGCCTTCTATCAGCTTGACACCACCCCTAGCGGGCCCGCGCGCACCGGCAGCGCCGACTCTCTTGCATCTGACAACGCCGACCCAGCCATGGACGTGGAAGAGCCGGACCTGGTAACGCAAATAGCCCAAATACACCCCGCACGCTCTATATCACGAGCGATTTCCCGTCGATTGTCGCGCGCCAAGGAGCTTCCGCTCCCGAGTCCTAGTTCTACGAGTACGCTCGTGATTGGCGTCGCCGTCGAAGAAGCGACGCACGAATCAAATAGCATAGACGACGGTCCTCGAGTGACGGTTACTACTTCCACTCTCAGGACGCAACGGTCCACTCCTGGACTACGCGACAAGGCTGCTGCTGCTGCAGGTTCCTCGGCGGGTTGGGTGTCCAAGGCCAAGGATATGTTCCGACGACGAAGTATAGCTGCTCTTAGCAGTCCTGTCCCCGCTCGCTAAATTCTCTATTTATTTCTGTCATGGGTTTTTCTCTTGGTTTGCATGGACTACTCTTCGCATATCATTCTGCTTCGCATCACGCCTCACTCTTTCTCGTCTCCTCATCCAACCTCATTGCATGTTTCTGTTTCACTTGTCTGCTTTATCTGGTGACACACATCATAAACTCTCGCTCATCGCTCATGGTCTCATTTGTTTTCTGCATCGCTGTCGCTCTCGACGTGTAACTACATCGCATTCCCCCTCGCTCTGCTTTGTGGAATAACCTTTCGGTGATCTTCGGTTTTGGAAGTCATCATCAGTTCCAAGATATCTTCTTGCATGTACGAGCGGTCTGATTCGTGCGACAGTCTGATCTGCGTCTCAACGCCAACTAAAACACAAGGGGACAGCGCAACCGGTGTTGTTGCGGGCTTGTCGGTGGGGTCTTTCCATATACTTTTACGCCTTTGCTTACTTACTTACGTTAAACAGTAAATACGCCATTGACAGCTTGAGAAGGACTGGACGGCATTAGCGGTTTCCGTGACGTGCTTGGACGGCGACTACCTACAGACTGTTCCTGACAAGAAAACTCAATCCCTATCGAACAAACACTATCTCAGACGGTGTCTCTCACAGATTGCACCATGTGCACCTGCGGTCGGTGTGGCCACATGAGCCCTATAGATAGTGCACTGCATGCTTAGTGGGATGAAGTAATGATGAGTCGTCGTACTGTCGTCTCGGGAGAAATGAAGACAATGTGAACATCCGCAGGGCTACAAAAGGGGCCGGAGAAGATTGTTTGAGCGTTGCCAAGTCAAAAAACCAAGAGTTCCGAAAGGTCTGCATTCCCAACATATGCTGGTTTGTATAAGCACAGAAAATGTAGTGGATACTGTAATCTAAACCTTGGAAGCTTTAACTGATAGACCTCTTTGCATGGATTGCACCTGTCGGCGAAAAAAGAAAACATCCATCTGAGTACATTCGGTCACTCCTTGAATAAAGAGATAATTTCTTGCGTGTACTGCATCTAAGTTGGAAATCCTCTAAAACCAACAGTAGTGGCAACGTCAACAACTTGAAGACAGCTTGAAGAGCCTGCAACGCTAGAGCTACAGCGCTAGTGTCGAGTGTAGTTAGCGCTAATTGTGTCACGGTCACGTGTGCCACCACCAACGCGTCACGCCGATCACTTCTTCTCTCCTTACCGTGACACCCTCGCCAGTGTAGGTCTGGCATTACCGCACACTGTACATAACACCATGGAGGAATTATCTCTACCGACCCCGGACACCTTTTCTGCGTTCCCCTTCCTTCCGTACGAGATTCAGCTCGAGCTTATGCGACATTTGTACGAGAACATTGAAGGGCGAAAGGTTACAATAGTCGAGAGTCCCACCGGAACTGTGAGTACAGATTAACGGGCTAATGGTCTTCAGATATTGAATATAAACAGGGAAAAACACTTAGCTTGCTATGTGCTTCATTGACATGGCTGCGAGACGAGCAGGAACGCGTCAGAAGAGGCAAGGTGAATGCACGCGATGGTAGTACTGGTACGACACTCCAATGTGGTGGCATATATCCTCAATTTTATGGTCGAGTACCGCAGATACCGACTGGGTGCTCGCACAAACACTCGAACGCAAACGACGCGAGCTTGAAGCGGAGGAGAGTGAGTATGCCCACAGACTCGCGCTCGCCCGCCGAAAAGAAGCGGCGTTGAGGAAAGCGGCGAGGGCGAGAACTCATAAGAAGCCAGTGAGCGCCGTATTTCGTCTCTTTATAATAAATATTCTAAGCTCAGCCTGATGGTATGATAGAAAATGACAGCGGACGGAACAAAGCACACCATGAAAGACGTATTACTAGACGAAGACCAGTTCCTCCCAGATGACATGGAAGAAGCGTCCGACGCTGCATATAGCAATTTATCCCCTGAGGTACGAGCGTTGATGGCCAAGTGTGATACCTTCCCTGCTCGTGCTCCTAAGATCCACGCTGAACTCCGTTTGTTTTGTGCCTTTTGTACCGTGTAGATTCGACAAGACAAAAAGACCAGCAGCACATACCGATACAGCAGCGGACGTCCCTGAACCTACGTGTACCAAGATATACTACGCCTCGAGGACACATTCACAGCTGTCTCAGGTGCTACACGAGCTGGAAAAGCTGAAGATCACCTTGTCCCCTACGTCGGTGGTGTCTGTCAACAGCGCGAGTCAATCTTCACATTTATATCTCTCAATACCAACATCAACGGCGAAGAGGAGTATATTTTTGCTTGACGATGACAAAGAAGATCCGTCGCTCGATGGTGAGGAGCTAAGCGTGGATGTTCGAGTAGTATCCTTGGGCTCTCGCAAACAGCTCTGTATCAACGAGAAGTTGAAGGCTAAGGCGGGAGACTTGGATGAAGCGTGTCGACAGCTTCTTAGCGGTACGTTCTGATTCCTTCACCTCAAAATGCGTTCATTCGTTGATCGTGGCTCCAAACTCTTGACCTCAATCTCGACTAGAGAAAGGCGACAGACGGTGTCCACATCTACCTCCGATGGAAGACGAAATACGTATGCTCGACTTTCGAGATCAAGTTTTGGTACGTGTATGCGCCTTGGACACCTTGAAGTGCGTCTGAATAATAGTGGTAAAGGCGACACCGAAAGATATAGAATCCCTCGTAACAGCCGGACAAGAATCGCACATCTGTCCCTACTTTGGCTCTCGACGAGCCATTGCTCAAGCGCAGGTACGCAGTGTTACCGGTTTTCAGCCGTTAATGCTTCTGGTTGTGTACAGTGCTGACATGTGGTTGCATGGTGTAGCTCGTTTTACTACCATACAATCTGCTCCTGCAGAAGACAGCGCGAGAAGCCTTAGGCATCGATCTGTCAGACCAGGTGGTCATCATTGACGAAGCTCACAGTGAGTTTAATTGTTCCTCCCTCATGCTTCATCCCTCTCTGCCACCTTCCACCTTCCTCGCTCGTACTTACCCCAGTTCTCCCCCATAGACCTAATATCAACACTCCTATCCCTGTCAACAACAACCCTCCCCATCCGCACCCTCACAACCTCCCTAACCCAGCTTAACGTCTACTTCACCAAGTTCAAGAACCGGCTGAATACCCAACACTCGCTTCATCTGAAACGACTGATTGGGCTGTTGGAGGCGTTGGTCAAGTATGCGGAGGAGTGGAGGAGTCAACGGGTGGGCCCGAAGGATGAGAAGAAGGAGAAGCTGCAGACGGTGGAGGTTGTCACGTCGGGTGAGCTTCTGGTGAGGCTTGGACGGAAAGCGGATGGGATCAACCTTTTGGAGGTTGAGCGGTATTTGCGGGATAGTAAAGTGAGTTCTCCGTGCACCGCCTGTATATATGCTGCACATACCCGCCCTTTGAAAGGTTCCGGAGTTGGAAGTTGACGAGAAGTTGTTTATTGTTGTTTAGATTGCGAGGAAGATATCTGGGTATTGTACGCAGACGATGGAGAAAGCTGCGGGTCAAGGTGAGTGCTGTTTCAATGTCTTGATTCAATGTATAGTTGCGATGGCTCACGGTTCACGACAAACTCTGCGAAATATAGATCCCAAGAAGCTAGCGAAACTGTCCCGGATGTCTGCTACTACACCCCCGCTGCATATGGTCGAAAACTTCATCGTCTCTCTCACCTCTGCAAACGATGGTATGGCGCTTTCATTCACTAAACTGTTGTTTGTTGGAGTGTTGACTAATCGAGTAAATGACTATCCTAAACTTGACAGACGGACGAGTAACCTTTTCGTTGGTCGACAATCAGGTCGAGCTAAAGTATCAGCACCTGAACCCAGAATCCCACTTTCAAGAAGTTATCGAAGCCGCGCGAGCTGTTGTTCTGGCAGGTGGCACGATGTCTCCAGTATGTACTCCTTTCTCAAGTTCTCATCCATATGTGAAGTCGACAAGACCAAAGCTGAAGTCACACGCGACTTGTAGATTTCAGACGTCGTGAACCAACTCTTCATGACTCTCCCGTCCGACAGACTGACTACGTTCTCCTGTGGACATATCATCCCTCCTACCAACCTGCGAACCCTCGTGTTGAAGAAAGGGCCTCGGGGAAGCGAGTTACTGTTCAAGTACGATAAACGAGATGACTCGGGTTTGGTAAGTATCGTGCAATGTTGATGTAGCTCGACTCAACGTCGGACTGACGAAGAGCCGCCTGACTAGATTGGCGAGCTCGGTCAGACGTTGCTCAACTTTACGAATATCGTACCCGGAGGGATGGTCGTCTTCGTACCGTCGTACAGTTTTCTTCACCTTGTCATGAAGCACTGGCAAGACAGTGGAGTCTTGGAGAAATTGAAGGCGAAGAAGAGGGTGTTTATGGAGCCGCAGGAGAGTGGTGAAGTTGAGGCTGTCTTAAGGGAGTATGCGGCTGAAGTCAAGAATGTACGTGATGGAACAGACACGTGTACCAGTCCACTCGGACTGACTTGCATGGCTAATTATGCGTGGACTTGAACAGGCTGCACAGTCAACCCTGAACCAGCCCAAGAAAGGCGGTTCTCTCCTCTTCGCAGTCGTTGGCGCAAAGCTCTCCGAAGGGTTGAACTTCACCGATGACCTGGCTCGCGCTGTCATTATCGTGGGTCTGCCATTTGCCAACCTCGCATCTGTGGAACTACGGGAGAGAATGGCCTACGTGAATCGGTTGGAGCAAAAGCGTGAGAGGGAGAGCGGAAAGGGGGTGGCGAAAGGGCCTGGTATCAAGGATGCGGGGACGGAGTTATATGAGAACATGTGTATGAACGCTGTGAACCAGAGTATAGGTATGTATGTGTATGCTCACAGTCGTTGTTGGGCATTTCGACTGACGTAGAGACGTGGATGTAGGTCGTGCCATCCGTCATCGTGGCGACTGGGCAGCCCTAGTACTCGTCGACGCACGATATGCGTCACCTCGCATTCGTGGGAAGCTGCCCAAGTGGATCGGCAAGGACCTCGCTGTGGCCGAGACCTTTGGAGAGGCTGTGAGAGAGCTGGGGCAGTTCTATCGAGCGAAACGATCGCAATTGTAGTGACGCGACGAAGCCGCGAGGGGACCCTCGAAGAAGAACACGACGCGATCGTTGGTGACGGCCCGATGGGATGGATGGCGCAGTGAATGCTGCGATGATGTATGAATAGGAATATACGAATAGATAGTGCGTGGGTGACTCTATGCTACATGATCATGATTGTGCAGACCGGTGGGGCCGACTCGATGGCTTAGGAATAAAAAAGAAAAAAAGCATGGAAGTCGGGCGCGAGGCCCGTACTCAAGTTGTTACCACCCATCCTCTCTGTCGAGTGTTGCCCAAGCTGCTCTCCGACACGGGTCACACCAGTCTTGGA
>JAXQGX010000874.1:0-11037 GCA_037040455.1 Irpex sp. P115-07
ACAGCGAAAAAGTTCCCCGGGATGGAGGAATCAACACCGCTGTCGTGTTCGCTGGCGGACCAGGGCATCAAAATACGTATCCGAAAGGATATCCGTGTTCGCAAAAAGGCGGGCGTGTCCGACATGCCTCAGCCCATCCCCATGCCGCTTCCTGTGCCCGTCCCGTTACCCTCGAATGGTACGTTACAACTTACTTCTAATCGCGCTGCGATACTAACGACTCACCAGGCAACTCGAGCTCGAGTATCCCGCCTCCTATGATCTTCCCGAGTTCCACGGGTCCGCCTGTGCGTCTCGATCCCATTGAACCCGATGAGCAGGACACAAGCCGCGACCGAGTCCGCAACGGGGCTGCAGACCGTGATCGAGACCGCGACGGTACTCGCGATGACGACCGCCAGCGAGAGAAAGATCGGGAGCTCGACCGCGAGTATGACCGCGACAAAGAACGAAGACCAAGCAACGCAGACAGAAAGACGAATCTTCGACGGGACTCTGCGAGCACGGGCCTCGGCGCTAGTGATAGGAGCGCAAAGCGAATGCGGGGAGAGGACTCGTATGGAGAGCTCCCTGAGCCTACGCTCCCTCCTCAGTCGCATCAACAGCACCCACAGGCTGGGAGTCCAGTGGCCATCGCCCCGCCTCCGGCACCCATACAGCCGTCTCCTTGGTCTGGCTCCCTCGACCCGGCGCTGAACGCTGCTCCAGCAAGTAATGGTCCTCCCGCCCCCTCCGCTCCTCCCTCTGCTCCGATAGAGCACCAACCCCCGCCACAACACTATGCGCCTCCGCCAGGTCCGTATGATCATCGTTACGCGCCCGCGCCCGCACCAGCACCCGCGTATCACTACGACCACGCTCCCCCGCCAGGCCACCAACCCCCGCCACCTCAGCACTACGGCCACCCACCACCGCACTACGCTCACCCTCCTCCACCGTCATACGCCTACCCTCCGCCAACCCAATGGCAGAGTCAAGCGCAGCCGTACCAGCAAGACCCATACGCGCACACGTACGCCCCTCAGGCGCACGGACCTCCTCATCCCCATGCTCCCCCTCCGCATCATCCGCCACCGCCTCGGTACGACTACTCGAACGCTTATCAGCAACCGCAACCCCAAGCGTATCCTGGCTACTACGACCACCACCCTCCACCTCCTCCTCACGCCGCATACCCTCCTCGATCTCCACAGTCGGTAGAGTACGACTACTCGACGCCCGCACCCGCTCCTCCACCGACAAACCAAACGGCCCCGCCATACCGACCCGAGCCTACGAGACAGGACAGCTCTGCAGGTAGACCTGCTACTACGCCGTCTGGGTACCCGTATCCCGCACCACCACCGCCACACTACGCCAACAGCGCGTACCCGCCTCCGCCTCCCGGTCCCGCCTCAGCCGCACCTCCCCACTACACATCTACATCTCACCATCCCTCCTCCCATGCCTTACCGCCTCCTCCCTCTCAACAACAACAACGAGGACCGCCGCCGCCTAATCATTACCAGCTCAGCTCGCCCAGTCACCAGGCGTCGGGGTACAGCGGGTACCCCGTCCCTCCCCCACCTCCAGGTAGCTCGACCAGCTCCACCACCGCTACTGATACCGTGAGTAGTACGGCAGGTGGCGGAGGGGCGACGACGGCTACGAGTGCAGCGGCCGGTGCGTGGGGGTCGACGTTCGCTGCTCCGCCACTGCACACTGCGAGTTGGGGTCCTGTGCCTTCGGATGGTTATGCTGGTGGTGCAGGGTCGTATGGTGGTGCTCAACAGCAACAGCAGCAGCCGGGGAGGATACAGTTGGCGCCATTGAGGACGCCTCCGGCGACAGGTGCGGGTGAGAGGAGCGGTGGAGGAAAGAAGAACCCGTTGAGTATTGGGAATATTATCTCGGATGAGAATTAGGGGTCTACTTCACTTCACTGGCTTTTGCGAATGCTCTCATGCTTTCTTCACCGCCTTCTTCCTTGCTGGTCTTCATCTCACCTTCCTTTCCACAATAACTGAATGAATAGAACTCTCTCCGTGTCTCCTTAGTACTAGCTTGTATCGTGTAACTTCGCGTGTATATCTTCTCACCTCCTCGACGTCGATGTTTGTGTATACCCCTTTGTGCCGACGCTCTCGCTTACCTTCGCATTCTCTGTCGCAATTTACTGCTGTTTCTTCTCTCGTAGTCTGAGTGTCAAATTATTATGGCTGTATAAATAACTACCACGGCTGACAAGTTAACGTTATGCCAGTGAACTCAAGAACTGGAAGAGTTAGCAAGCGCTGATGAACTCGAGACCAGAATGATGCATTGGCTGCAATCCCGAATTCGCACTCATCTCACTACTCCCATCTCACCTACCACAACCTCCCCAACGAAGCACGGCAATTAGTGCCATGCGAGGGATATGGGCACGCATAGCGGTAGCATGCGTTCTACCGTCGCTCTCACTGGCCATTAAATCATCAGAGGTCGGCGTGGTCGACTGGCACACACCGAACATTGGTCATACATTGACTGGAAACCCGTCGTTGCTGCCTACGTTTCATAGGATTGAAGAGGGCGGGAATACGAGGAGTCTTGTGCTTACTGCGACTGCGAGTAATGTTCTGGCTGCGTTGCATCCGGAGAATGGTACACTAGGTATGTTCGTCATAGGATCTCTGACACTCAAATCGACTCAATTACCGTACTGCTGCAGCGTGGAGATATCTCTACGAGAATGGAGATAGAGTGCTAGCTTTCAAGCAACATGGCCATTGTGCGTACTCCCTAAAGTCATCACGCTTTCGCTGACGAAACCATAGTGGTGGCAAGCGTGTCTGGTACTGGGGGTGCTGTCTTACGACTGTTCGACGTGTCCACCGGCGACCTTCTCTCAGAGAAACTGCTACACAAAGCTGAAGCCGGCAGACTATTGGAACCAGACATCGTCGGCCTCTCTCTTGCTTTCGACTCTGACGCGTCGAATGCGTACGTCTTGACTAACGGACATACGGTGCGTCGTGTCGACACGAAGACGGGCGAGCTTCAGTGGGGATGGACGGCTCCGGACCAGACGTGAGTGCACCATCGTACTCATTGCTACTTTTGTACCCTAACTGAGAATTAGGTCGCTCAACGTGTATTCGAGCGTTCTGCCAACACCTTCGGCAGTATACGCTATTGGCCTCTCCAAATCCTTTGCATCGTATACACTACATATAACGGCACTTTCACCTTCTGATGGTACTGTGCTTGCGGACGCGGACGTCCCTTCAAGTATCAGCGAAGGCCCTCAAAGTATTCTGCATGTCAAGCGGATTGTGGAGGGCAAGGAAGTGGCTAGAGTTGCTTGGCTGGAGGGAGGGAGAATCCAGTCTGTGGCTCTCACTCCGGAACTGAAGGAGAAGCCGGTCACGGTCAAAGGCGCGGCGTACCAAGGACTTGTTGACACCGGCCTGAGCGAGCATGGGATATTCGTCGCAATCAAAGACGACGGCGCTGGTCGGGTTATCAAGCTCAACGAGGATGGGACGGGACTGAAAGTGATATGGGAATACGCTGACTCTGTAAGTGCGTTTGTTTGCGAACTCTGCACAAAATTAACGGCCAAGAAAGGTCAAGGCAGCTCATTATACTCCTTCGACGTACTCTGGAGGCTTGGACAAGGACGGTAACCCGTATATTGCTCGAGTATTTTGGTCCCATGTATTCAAGGTCAGCAGCGTCCTGCTATACGCACGTCACCTTGTCCTGACACCTTTGTTAGAAAGCGTCCGCGCACATATTCGCACCTCATCTCGCGGAGGGTAAGGGTCTTGTCACCGGGTACACTTTCCCCTTCGAGACCTCCCAGGACGGAATCATCGGACACGTACGATTGTTATAATCATCTGCGCTCCGAATCAGCAAACTCACTGTTATCCGCAGGTTGCTGTCGACGCCGTGACCTTGGAAGACTACAAAGTTCTAGCAAGGCTCGTTGTCTCTACTACAACAGGTGCAATTCAGCTCTGGCAGCAAGACCAACTCCAATGGGCTCGCGAGGAGGGCCTCGCCGATATCCGCGCAGCCGAATTCGTCGAACTCCCCGAGCGTAAGATCGTCGCGTCCGGGTTGAGCGAAGAGACAGAGACGTTCTTGGAGCGGCTCAAGCGTCAAGCGACCGAAGCTCGCGATTTCCCTCAGTATCTCGCGCACTTTGTCAACAGATTCGTCACGGGCTCGTACGACTCTGTGAGCGGACCGGTCGTGCCTCTCTCGAACACGAACACGAACACGAACGAGACGAACGCTTTGTCGAGGGACTCATTCGGGTTTAGGAAAATTATCGTGGCTGCTACTGGACGAGGAAAGGTGTACGGTATCGACTCGGCTACTGGCGAGATTGTCTGGAGCCGTGTGTTGGGTCTTGGCTGGGCAGCTGAGGTTGGTGGACAGATTTTCCCCGTGAAAATCTTTACCACTAAGACTGTGAGCGATGGTGACTCGCCGCAAGTCGTCCTTGTCACTCAACGAAAAGCTAGCAACGTGAGTCGATCACACTATTCTTTGCGCAAATTGTATTCAATCACTCTTTATAGGGACTCGTCGACACTGTGCTGTTCCACATAGAAGCTCTGACGGGAGAGGATGCGACGTACACGTCTCAGCCAAACGAGCTGCTTCAGGGCATAGATGTCATCGCAGGTCCACTTGTCGACGCCTTCCTCTTCCAGGACGCAGCCACCAAGTATGTGATCCTTTTCGACGAGTTCTTACAGGTAAGCGTCAAGTTCTTGAATACGTACCGTGCCATATTAATCGTCATCACAGACTCATGTCTACCCAGACACCCCCGAACATCAACAGTCCTTCCTGAAACACGTCTCTGACCTGCACTTCACCTTGCGTACCGGACAACCGGGCTCGACGCGTCTTACTGGGCATCGAATCTCCTCGGTGGTTGAGTTCACAGGAAAACACATCGGTCACGCGAGCTGGACAGCCTCTCTCCCAGCAGGTGAAGACGTGCAGAATATTATCAGGCCCAACCGTGGACCCGTCGCCTCCCTGGGCAAAGTGCTGGGCAACCGCACCACGTTGTACAAGTACCTCAACCCGAACCTCATCGCAGTGACAACCAGTTCGTTGACGGACAGCGCACCGAGCTGTGGAGTGTATGTTATCGATTCTGTCAAGGGCACGACGGTGTACCACGCTGTTTTGCCTGCGTCAGGTGGTGCGTGCGACGTCAAGGCTGCGTTGACGGAGAACTGGCTTGTGTATCATTATTATGATGATGATGCTGGTGTTGGGCAGGCGAAGGGGTACCGGTTGGTGTCGGTTGAGTTCTATGAGGGAGAGGGTGTAAATGACAAGATTGGAAGGTATGTTTGTATTTGTCCATCTACTCTTGAGAAGGGGTGACTAATGATATTGTGAAGCTCGGACCTGTCGTCATACTCAAATGAGACTACGTCTGTTAGTATTTACGAGCAGACGTATGTCTTCCCGAGAGCTATTTCGGCTATCACCACCACCTCCACCAAGTATGGTATCTCTTCGAAGGATATCATAGGTACGTTGCATCCGCTTAGCGTTTTGGATATAGAACTCAGAACATTTCCTACTCAGTCGCTGGAGAAAACGGCATCGTCCAGTCGTTCGCCCGGCGATTCGTCGACCCGCGCCGCCCGAAGCGTAAACCCACCGCAGAAGAGCAAGAAGAGTGGCTGGTTCAATATGACCCACTCACACCTGACGATCCCAAACGCGTGTTATCCCACAAATATAAAGTCAGTCTTTCAAACTAGTTGCCTACCGCTCGACTTGTCGGTCCTCACGCGGAATTCTGACCTACTTCCTTTCTTCTATGTGATTAGATCGCACGGACGCGCGAAATCATCACGTCACCTGCGCTTTTGGAGTCTACGTCTCTCGTATTTGCGTACGGCCTCGACTTGTTCGCGACGCGCGTAGCACCCTCGGGAACGTTCGACGTTCTCAGTGAAGACTTCAACAAACTCCAGCTTGTGCTTACTGTGCTTGGGCTGGGGGCGGCGATTATTGTTACAGGACCGATGGTGCGGAGGAAGAAGCTAAAGGAGAAGTGGTATAGCTGAGTGAGCGCATGGTGTTGTGCTTGCGTTTTCTAGACATTGTTTTACATTAGATAAATTAAATGTGCTTGTATATCTCAAGGTGAACAGGGATAGGAACGAGCGAGACTTGCATGAAGGTTCAGGACGGTTTTGATGCCTGCGGTGCTGAATTCATGCTAGACGTAGGAGCTATATAGATTGAGCTACAGACGGGCCGTCGGAGTCGGAAGAGGTGACATTGGGAGGAACGGTTTTACAACGATCCGCTCTTTATCCCACTAAGTACTCGTATCAGCTGAGAATTAACGATGAAATGCGGCGGCGTACCACATTCTCAGTGTAAAACGCGTCTGCCTTGATTAACTCCCAGACTACCTCACTGCTCTTGGCCTCGAGGATGACTATGGATCCATCAATCGCGTGGTCTGTCGTTGCCTGTCGTACTAGTAGCTGGACGGATGTGGGGCGAATAGTTGTCACTCCACCATAGTTCACTAAGACAGTGCACTCAGTATTGTTCTCGCTTACGTATAGGAAGAGAAGACAAACCGTATCCTTTCTTCGAAACAACCCAGGCCAGCATTTGCTTGATATGCCTCGGCGTTGCCTCGAGCCGTCTGCGTCCGACGTCAGAATCTGTACAATCGGGAAGCCATACGAAGAAAAGTGATGTTGAGGTCGCTGACGACGAATTCGAGGTTGACGGCAACGTCGCAGACGGTGAAGGAGGAGATGATGAAAGGGTGGGCATGATTGAGCGAACCGGAAAAGCACGGAGAGGCAAAGATGAGGGAGTAAAGTCAACTCCACGCTGGATGATTATATATTATATCCTACCGTGTCCACGTCCTTGTTCTGTAGACGTCCTGACATAAGTCAAGGGCCTTGGTACGCTTTGATGGGACCTAGGGCGAGAAGCACTAACCTCGTGGAGAAACGCGCTGATCTATCGTCCGGTTGAATCAACGTGAATGTGTTCGGGAGACGTCTGATGTACGCAGTCCTGTAAAGTGCCGGAGTCCCGGTCAAGGGGCATCACTGTATTAGTAGGCACGTTGTGTATGTGATATCTCACACCGTCGCTCTCTGCAGGCATGTCCGCGGCTTACCGCTGCAAACATGCATATGTTGAACTCTCATTCCGTCAGACTAGCGAAAGAGCTAGAGTGTTTGCTCGCCAGACACTAATGTTTGCCTTCTGCTTCCCTTCTCTTTCGACTTGGGCAGACAGACTGCCTGGGCCGGAGAAGCATTTCTCTAGCATATGGCATGATTGAGAATTTTTCGTTCACTTGGTCAGTTTCTTCGCGGGATTGCGGCAGGTACGGCTTTGCTGGGAAGTTGTACTAGTGTACACCTATCAGACCGAGGTGACATTGACACTTTACGGATTGAATGAAAAATCGCATTCCAATCCTTGGACCGAATATGTTGCATTCGAAGCTATGCAGACGAGGGCAGCTGTGTGCTATTGGAGAAGAAAATACCTGAGCTACTAGCCTCGCATGAGAACATTCAGGAAGACTGCGAAAGACAGTGTACCGAAGCATTTGTTCACCTATAACCCTGCTCTGTAAAGCTCTTCCTGTACTCCCAACAGCCTCTTCCTGCGCGCAAGTAACTCATCGCGTTCCGCCACGACAGTAGGTTCTTCGGCCAGATACTTCGTGCATTTGATGACAGCATCCGTCCCGTTCAGGCCCAGAGCAGAGATAAGATGCGATTGCAGTTCGTCTGCGAAGGCAAACAGAAATTCGTGATCAATCGCTAGAGGGACGTTGTCGATGATACGCTGTATCATACGAATTAATAAGTACACACGCAGATGAAGAGCAAAACTGCAACATGGGAACAAACCTTGTAAGACACTTTGAAATACGCGCGGACCTCTGCCATCAAACCAAGCTCTTCTTCGTACTGGCTTGATGGCTTGAGCTTCTGCAGATCTTCCGCGCGAACGCCACTGAAGCCCAGCTTCTGTAGTCCATCTAGAACAGCCTGGAGATCATCGGCGCGAGATGTTGTCGATACCACCGTAGAAGAAGGAGCAGTGACGGCGGTGGTAAATGGCGAGGCCGCGACTCCTTGGAACCCCTGTGGAGCCTTCCCAAACGTGGATACCTTGAAGCCTTGCTGATAATCTGCCACACGGAGTTCCTTTGAAGAATTGCTGTCAGTTCTACGAGGATTGAAACTTCAGGCATATACCGACTTCAGGTGACCATGACTGAAGTTCATGAAGAGCAGCAGAAATATTGTAGTATTGCATAGTTCCCATCTCTTGGTCGCCAATGGGTACGCTCACTTTGTACGGCACAAAGTTTGTAATGTGCCTAGTACCCGGGCAGTCATACTTGGGAATCCACTGCGAGAGCCGAGTCAACAATACTCGCGTGCTGCGCAATCGCCCACTACCGCGACGAACGAACCATCCTAGAGAATTGATAACTCACTGGGGACATTGCGGCGGGTGCTGCTACAGGTGTAGTAGGAGTAGGTGCAAGAGCAGGAGCATGAGCAGGAACGGCCACAGCTTGATTCTTCTTCCCGCTTATAGCTTTATATTGTGCGAGGAACTTGTTCTTCGCGTCCGACAAATAATGCTCGTTCTGTGTGAATGCCGTCGACTCAAACTTGAGCAGCTTCTTTATCATCAAGTCCATATCGGCGCGTTTGGCTTCCAAGAGTGTTTCCACAGCATTGCTACGAGTTCTGTATCAGCCATAGTTCGCTAGATGATACGATGAATTGCGATCGACAACATACCTTACGTTAGGCTTCAAATGGCCATATTTACCAAACTGTGCGTGGATCAACGAAGTCGTGTACGTCTGTAAGATCTTGAACACTTCCTCGCCGGCGTAGAGTACTAATCTCTCCCATCCGGACTGGAATTCCTTAATCAACATCAATTTCACGATGTATGGAACGTTGTTTGGAAGCTCTCGCGTAAGAGCACTAATTATGAAGTGGTATGGGATGCAAGATGTCAAGGCTCCGTACTTAGAGATTGTTGCTAACAGGTATGCTCACCTCTTGATTTTTGTCTGAATCTGGGTAATAGTTATTTGCTTAACTGACTTAGGTGACGGAAGTCCTTCCTCTCCGTCTTCCAACTGCTGTAGTTCAGGCGGCATGTTGGAAGAGGGCGTGACCTGGGAGTCAGTATACGGCACGAATAAGGGGGCCGTGCGTCGAATCCCTGTCATGAGAGCACGATATACGGCACGACTATCTTGGACCACCTGGAAAGCGTCGACACCGCCTTGTACTTGCCCACGTATCCTCGTACAGAAGGTTTGAACCAGATCCAAAATGAACGCAAACGGCTCTGACGTTATGGGCGGTATATCAGCAAGGCGAGCATCACAAGATGCCAGTTGATTCTTCGTTTCGTCCATCAACCGAGGAAGACTGGGAAGCCACACATCTATATACTTTCCATGACATGGAAGAGAGTATGAGATACTCACCATTCGTCAATAATCCGCGTCAAGTGCCTACTGATCTCGTTGACCAGATTTTCTGTTCCAAAGTGGTGGCGCTGAGTGGAATGAGACCATGGTGCGGTCGTCGAGAAGAATTCGGCCTCGATCGCGCGAGCACCCTCTAGCGTTATGCGCTCTGCTCGTTCATCTTCATCCGGCTGTCGAGTGCAGAAGTAGCAAAGCTTGAGTGGGAATCGACGGCCCTCAATCACATCCAACCAGAGCTGTTTAGACTTGGTCGCTCCAGGAGGAATGGTATCCGGCTTCGTGAGAACACCTGTAAGGGGGTCGTCATCTTGGTAAGACCAGATGAGAAGAAAGATCTTACCAACGGTTCGCGCGCCGGTTGGGTCTGCCTGTTTGGCAAGCTGCATCGCCTTTTGGTTTTCGATATCATCTAGAACAACGCGTTACTACCTTTTTGTGTGAGAATGCTATCAGGTGTACGTACCACTCATAGGTAGAGTTACGAGAATGATACAATTGCCCGAAATATGGGAGGAGACGAGCTGCTCAACCATGTGGACAGTCTCCGGTTGTGCGTTCTGTATGATGCCTGACACGGTCATACTATTAGAGTTCGAAGTTAAATTTTAGATAAGTAAGTTTAACATACCAGGAAGGTCGATGAACGCGAGATCTGTCATGTCAGGCCCAGACAGATCAACACAAACGGCGTTTCGCGAGAACTGTAGTTCGTTCTGGCCGAAGTGTTTGAGCTGCTTCGCAGGCATATCAACTAACTCGTGAACATCGTGTGCGGGGTTTAGTACTGCCGCTTGAGCACGTCGCAACACGAGTTCCACTTCGCCTTTGTCGTGTATCCTGCTGCCAAATGCCACTTCCCGAACGTTCGTATCGGTTGACCCGTCAGTAGCAAATTCCCAACGTATTGAAACCTGACATGACCACTGAGAACCATGCGACATGCGGCATTCTATGGGGCAGCGAGTGCAAGTTCCTGCATCTCTAGGGACGGTAATCTGGTAACACATAAGAACGTTACTATCTACGATGTAGAGTATTGGAACGGAGAGCTCACCCCTGATATGGCTTCAACCAGGCTCGATTTTCCTGCACTTTGATTTCCGATGACGACCACCCGAGGGAGGTCAAGGTCTGCTTGTGCTCTAGAAAAGATGGGCGTTGTGTCTCAACGAAATGCTGTCATATTTTCATAGCAAAGAGAAGTGGGCTTACCCGATGGCCCTCAGTTGATTGATAAGAGATACGTGCGCTTGCCGTCTCTTTGCATACTCTGAGTCGCTATTCAGCGAGACTGACATGTTCATTGTTCAAGAATATTTTCTACAGTGCGTGGAGAGAAATCAATCCGGTTGCTACAATTGCCTAGATATACGGAATATCAGATATGCAAATGTAGGAAAGAGTCGTCGGACAGTACCTATATGATTTAGGCGTACGAGCTATGAATTTACTCTGAGGTCAATGTGGTTGGTGTGCAACATGGTGGCCGACAGGCTTTCATATAT
>JAXQGX010000875.1:0-11065 GCA_037040455.1 Irpex sp. P115-07
TCGACTTTCCCAACAGCTCAAATTCGCGGTGATGATCTCGAGTCTGATGACCATCGCAGAGCGAGACGCATGACCAAGCTCCGACGGTTTATTCACAAGCATGCGAGGTTCCATCTGCATTCCTAAAGATATTCGAAACTTCGAAGGAGGAGCGTTATAGTTTCCGGTCAAGGCTAACGTACGCTGGATGCATCAGCAAAGCCTAGAGCGCGACGTTTGGTATTGTCTGGTAATATTAGACATCTTGAGAACCTGTGGCAGTGGAGCAAAAGGTAGAACAGTGTTCGCAAATAATCAGAAGGCGATGGTGACGGTGCGGGGCAAAGACTGGACGAGCCGCTGGCCCGCAAGCACCGCTGAATTGGGTGTGAACGATCACGTGTGCTTTTTGATGGCAGGTTTTGGCTCGTGTGAGGTCTGCACAACGCCGAAACTTAGCTGCAGGAGGAACCAAGAGTGCTAGAGTGATTATTGGCAGGGTTAAATGGAGACATCACGACTATTCCAGTCAACCTTTGCGCCTGCGTGCGATCGTTCCATCAAGTAAGTACTGTATAGGTTGTCCATTAGATGAATATATAGCTATGCAGAACGCGACATAATTGTAAGCGATTCAACCCATACATAAAGCAATCAAACCCACTTAAAATGCTTCACCGAGCCGCCGAACGCCACGCTCCATAACTGCCAGAGCCTCGCTCATCAAGCGTAGCCCTGTAAATCTCTAATTCCTCTATAATATTCGTCAGCGCGTTCACCTCCCACTTGCCATATATAAACCCAATATAAAGCATCGTCGTCGCCAGCCATGAGAGGAAGATCGTAAGGACAGAAAAGATGGGATTGATCCATGACTTTGGTAGCCAAGCCGTCCCAATGATGATGGCGAACAGCAGGCCAAGGCAGATGACGAATATCGTGAGGTGAAGTCTCGCTTGTGAGGCTGCGTAGCGGTAGCGCGCGGTGAGTGAAGTAATAGTAGAGGCGATGAGTTCCGAGGAGAGTTGGTGCTTGGTGCTGGTAGCCGGCGTAGATGGATTGGACACCGAGTTCAAGACAAACGACGTAACCTCCGTCCCAGCGGGCGCAGGTATGTGTGCGTCCTCCGGGTTCGTGACGTCCCCCTTGGGCAAACTGATCTCAAACGTAGCCTCCAGTCCAAAATGATCCGAGTAGGAAAAGTTCGTTCCAGGTACGGTCTCCGTCAGAAGGACCTTGGTGTCGATACAATCCAGACTCGGCGTGTTCTCACTCCCAGGCGGTCGACTCGGCGCACGGTACAGCACATAGTCTAACCTCTTCCCCTGGAACTTCCGCGCATACGTCTCAAGAGGTTTCCCCGCCGAATACGAGTTAAGCGGAGAGTCCGCCGTGACGCCATACATATGGATAGCATCGGTCGGAGACGGCACACCCGCACTCGACGCCCGTCGGACGTGTTTGTGCGTGTCGACCCAGGCATCACGCAGACAAGCGTGGTCCCGGATGATATCCATGGGCGGGGCGATGGGCACGCTGTTGAAGTCCCCCGCGGCGATCACGTACCGGCCGACTTCGGCGGCCTGGCGGGCGAGTTTGGCGAACTCCCATGCGCCGACGAGGCGGTGGGCTTTGAAGTGGTCGGGTCCTTCGTCGCCGCCCTTGGCGAATAGCTGTTGAAGCCATAAGCTCAGTGTTGCAAGGTGGATAGAAAGGAGTACTTGCGTGAGTGTTGAATATTTGTGTTTGACCGAGGATGGGGTGTGCTATGAGCACGCTCGCAGCTGCCTTGCCTACGAACCAGTCTCCGGCGAGGACGTCTATAGGGGAGCCGTTCAGAGAATATGGGTGTATTGTCGCGGCTAATATAGGGAATCGAGAGAATATGACCAGGCCAGCTCCTAAAGCACCACTGTGTTCGAACGGGATCAGTAACGTGTATTCCCAGTGTGAGCATATTTATGAACACGCACCTGTAGAAGAACTTTGAATGCGGCAGGTTCTTCGAAACAGCATCCCTCACGAACTCATAGTCCGCAAACACCCATAGTTCCTGTAGCGTGACGATATCATAGTCCGAGTCCGCAAGGAACCGGGCTATAGCGTCCACCCGCTCTCTGCGGCTCTTTGAGACATACTTCAGGCCCCTACAAAGTTAAAAGCTAGTCCATTTAGCTCTGAGATAAAGAGGTGAGTTGGAGCGTACCAGCAGTTGAGCGTGAATATGCGCAGTCGGGTGTCGGACATGGTGTAAAGAGCAGACTTGTGTGGTGGCGCTCTGCTGGACGACTTGTCTGAAACTCTCATGATGTAAGCTCATCGTTACCTCAGGCCTGCAGAACATGTCACAATTCGAATCCTAGTTACACCGTACTTCTATCTGTCCGTCGAAGGATATACAAGTGATGCTGTATAACAGGCGCATGTGCGTTTCCCCCCGACGGTGCGTCAACTTTCTCTGTCCTCTCTAGCTCCCAAAACCGCGATACATCCAACACTGCCGGGCCTCTCCCATTTATCCCATCTATCACATCCGCTGCTCCATTCTTATAATTGTTCGACGCGCACAAGGATGGGAACCTCCGCTCAGAGTACGACAGGGCAATCCACATCCCTCCCGGCTTGACCAGGCTCGCCAAATGCAATGCAAGCACTTCCAACGGTTCGAGCACCAGTGCCACCTCGCTTTCCGCTTGTGAGAGCAATTGAACAATGAGAGGGTGCGTTGAAGAGTGTTCACGGTCTCCGGTGAGTGCTTCGCTGCTGAACTCGACATCCTCCCCACACGAAACCGCATCCGACGTGCTCTTATCCACCACAACCTCAAACAACTCCTCTCCTGAACCTGCCACCAACCCTTCACAATCCTCCCAACTCAACAAATCCACCTTCTCCCACCTCACCTCGCCCCTCATCGTTTCAGCACTTTGTCGTCCCCTCTCGACGACCTCCTCTGCAAAGTCCGTGTTCATCACTACCCCTCTCATCTCTGTCTGTGTCTGGCCTTCATATATGTCGTGGTATGTCTGCAATATTGCATTGGATAGAGTGGATGTTCCAGCGCCGATATGCAGGGTCCTCGGAGGAGGGAGTTCTTCTGCGGCTTTGCTATGTGTGAGTAGGTATTGCTGGAGGACTGGGATGATCGTCTCTTGTCCGTCTCCGAGCCATTCAAAGTGTGTTTCGGTTTTGAAGCGGGTGTTCCAGAAGGATTCGGATTCGTAGCTTGGTGGCATGGTGAAGTGTTGGAAGGGAGTGGGTGGTGGTCGAAAAATACGAATATATCAACGTCTATCGGAGCAAGTAATGTTTATGCAAGTACTCGACGAGCTGATAGATTCGCATTACAAACTAGATCGTAGCAATATACAAGATGTAAACTGTTCTCTGCACAGTCCCAAACGCAAACCAAGTACAGTATCTATTTTCATGTCCCCTCAGCAGAGGACGTCACCACATACCCTCAACCCCTACAAAAACACCCTCACATCCTACAACTCATACCTCACCTCCCTCTCCGAATGCTTCGTCCTCTCATAATACCAAATCGGCTCCGTGGCCGAACAACTCGAGTTAGTAGTCGAGTCCACAGCCTTAAAGCGACCATACTGCTCCGTCCCGAAGACGTGGCTGAAGTACCACACCTCGGAGAGGACGGTGCCGTTGTTTGTGCATCCGAGGTAGGGTACGGCGCCGGTTTGTTGGGAGAGGGCGGTCGTGATGGAGGAGAGGGGGTAGGCGGTTTTGTTGGAGGGGGTTATGCCGTACCTGGTGGGGGATTCATTGAGGATCAGTGTTCGGTATTCAGATATCGATATCCGAACAGGAAGAAGGAGAAGAGTCGAGGCAAGAAGAGAAGAAGAAGGGAGCTAAGAATACACGGATGAGTACTCACGATGCAAGCATATCGTACGTGGGGAACATCCTGAACGCGCGCCTCGCAGCCAAGATAAAGTCGACGACCTCCTGGTGCTCAACGTAGTCGGGTCCATAGCACGCGACGTCGAACGTCGAGGTGCAGGTCGCGTGTTTGGAGAACTCGTGGCCCCAGAAGTCAGAGTTCGGCGCGCCTTGGTTGATCCAGTACTTGTTCACTATAGGTTAAACACAGTACGCAGTCAGATATCGTCATGAGAGCTGTGAGAAGAGTACTTACTCCAGTCAAGGAGATCGAAGCGTTTGAACTTGGCGACGAAGGTGCCGATATCTGGGCCAGTCCAGGGAGGAATGACTGTGCCGTTGGGAGTGAGGGTCTTAGGTGAGGGCGCAGGGTCGTACTGTCTGGAGAAGTCACAGTACTGGCCGTAGCTGCCGTCGCAGTTGTCAGGCCAGAGACCGTGCATGGTCCAGCTCTCCTTGGGGAGCTTCTGGCCGTGTCTCTCGAGGCCTGTGTAGGTGCTCCAGAACTGCGTAGCGAGCACTGCGATAGATTAGATTAGGTTTTGAGTGCATGGAGGTGTGGAGGTGCGTACCGAGACCACCGGGAGTAGGAGAGCAGCAAGTGTTCGCGATGGCCGTAGTGTTCTCGCAAGAGTAGAAAGCCGGCTGGCCAGCACACCCGCTAAAGTTACCATAAGTCTTAGGGATCGTCAACAGTCCGCTAAGTGTGTTATCCGCGAGGACGACAGAAGCGGCAATGAGCGCGGTGAGTCCAGCGAGGATGGCCATCGTGACGGTGGGTGAATTGGGGTTGAGGAGACCTGGAGGACCATGATGGCATGCGAGCTGGGTTTTATACTTGGAAGCTGCTCGCTTAGATAGCGCCCTGGGCAGCGTGGACGATGTGGTTATCGAACGTGGGCTGTCACCCCGCTGCCGTCAGGGCACGGCGCTATCTGTTGCTTTGGTGGCTGCCGACGGTGTTGGAGGTGACAAGGATCATGCGACGCAGGAGAAAAGGTGGCACATGGGGTTGCTCGGCGTGATAAGATGTTTGGTTGTCTGATAACCTATGTGAATAATAGTCAGTGACTTTTTGTGATGTTGCCTGTCTGTGGCCAGTTGGGAGTACTGGTAGCTCACCACTGTGCCTGATCTATCCATGTACGCGTGGTGGCTGTGCAATGTGCGCCCCTGCCGTCGTAAGCCATGTGGTCAGAGATAAACGTTTGCTCGTCGCCGGACACAAGCGCGGAAGAGATCAGCGATTGGGTGGGCTGAAATTTCGGAATATTTCCTTTTCAAGTAATATTTCGCGTACTATCGTAAGTAGCACTTCGCACATTCAATATTCATGCGTGGTCCACATGGCCTGGACCATATGACTGACCTGTTCTAATTTGTAGCATTGAGCCCCATGAGTATTATAGCTCAAACTTCTTGTGGGGAAGATCCCTCTAGATGTACATCAGAGAATGGCCTTTTTGTCTCCGGACACCCCGAAGCTCCCTCAGTCTCCCTCAGGGCACTCAGGGCACCAGGGCATTTGGGTACTCCTTATCACGGTAGGTTTTCCCTGAGGGCGCCTCAGGCGCACTCAGTAGCTTGTGAGGTTATATTTGATTGCAATTTGTCTATAACGAAGCGTAACTGAGTGAGCTTCATGTAAATAACAAGCAGTCTCAACGAGTGACTATGCAGGATATAATATGGAAGACAGAGTAGTCGAGGAACCTTCAAAACATGAGATGCACCCTACGGGATTCGAACCCACGCCGCGCCACGCGACCTCGTGGCTAAGCTGATCGTCATGTGGCACCGCGACGCGACGTGTTAGCGCCAGGGTCACTTCGCCTACGGTCATAAGCGCCTCGAATAAATGAACCATTTTGTGTCCTCCACCACCGTCATCCTCCCACACCGCACACCTCGCACTCTCCAGCGAGGTTCCCATCACACACAGAGCTCAACCAAGGCGGGCAGGGATGACTGTCACACTCGACTTGGAGAATTACGCGGCGGACACGTCGACGAGAAGGACGTTGGCCAGTCTCTCGCTTTCAGTGACCAAATGCAAGCGAATCGTGGTCGTCACGGGTGCTGGTATTTCGTGCTCGTGCGGTATACCCGTGAGTATCTATACTCAAAATATGACGCGAAAATACGCTGAATTGCGCGTGAAATAGGACTTTCGGTCGTCTGATGGGCTGTATGCTCTGGTGAAGCAGCAATACCCTGACGTGGTCATGAAGGGCCGCGACCTATTCGACGCGTCGCTATTCCGGGACTCGACGTCTACGTCTGTGTTCTACACGTTTATATCGCAACTTAAGCAGTCTATTGACCGTGCGGAGCCTTCACCGACACACCGGTTCATCAAGACTCTCGACTCGAAGAAGAAGCTGCTACGGTCGTATACCCAGAATATTGACGGTCTGGAAGAACGTGCGGGGCTGCTGGGGAGCTCTAGTCAGGAGGCGAAGGCGTTAGGGAAAGGAAAGGGAAAGATAAGAGCGAAAGACGTCCGCAATGTGCAATTACATGGCGACATACACCGCGTACGGTGTACCTTCTGCTCCGCCGAATTCCCCTGTACACAAGAATACATGACCCTCTTCGACGTGGGCTCCGCCCCCGACTGCCCCGAATGTCTAACACGATGTAAGCACCTCCCTCCCCTCCTCCCGTCCTTCCAGCTAACCATCGCCCAGCCGAGGCCCGCCAAGCACGCTCCGCCCGCGCCCTCAAAGTAGGCACCCTGCGCCCCGCCATCGTCCTCTACGACGAACCGCACCCGCTAGGCGATGACATCGGGTCCATCCAGACCTCGGACCTCACGCGCAAACCTGATATGCTCATCATCATGGGTACTTCTCTCAAAGTGCACGGATTTAAGAAGCTCGTGAAGGAGTTCGCTAGGGCCGTGCATGACTCCTCTTCCTCATCTTCCATCTCTACATCCACCTCATCTACCTCCAACTCCAACTCTGCTGAGTCGTCGACGCCGAGCAAGACACCAAACGCCAAGACGCTAAAGAACTGGGCCGGAAAAGTCGTATTCGTGAACAAGACAGCCCCGGGGAGCGAATGGGACGGGATCATCGACTATCACGTCCAAGGAGCCTCCGACGCGTGGGTCGAGAAGGTGCTTGAGGACTGGAAGAAGATGCGCCCCGCGGATTGGGAGGTGCAGAAGACTCTCGACGCTGTCGTGGGTGATGGTGTTGGTGTTGGGGGGATGAAAGTGATGAAGGAGGTTACGAACGCCGCTGGTGCTGGGACGAAGAAGGGAGGTGTAAGTGGGAAGAAGAAGGGCGTGGAGAATATTAACAAGGGAGAGAAGGCGGTGGGTATCTCCTCGAGCTCGCCGCCGCAGTCGCCGAGTAAGAGAAGGAGCTTGGAGTGTCATTATTCGGATGGGGAGAGCAGCCCGTCGAAGAAGAAACGGCCGCAGTCGCGCGCTGAGAATCTGGAGTTTGAGGGGCGGGGTATGCTCTTTGGCGACTCTACGAATTTACAGTTGGCCAAGGACGTTAGGAGTGGGAGCGATGAGGAGGAGGATGTGTTCGTTGACGTGGAGTTGAAGACGAAGTTAGCGAAGGGGAAGGAGAAGGGCAAAACGAAGAGCGGGGAGAAGGAGAAGGAGGTGAAAGAGAAGGAGGGGACGGTGAAGAGGCAGAGGAGCAGGAAGAGTTTGAAGCTGGAGGTTGTTCTGGATGAGAGGAAGGCTACCAAGGCACCGTCGAGAGCTTCCTCGAGGACTAGGACTGTGTTGGTTCGCTAGTTAGAGGTGCCTGAAGTTAGAAGAGGAAGGAGGTTTTCGTTTACAGCTTTCGAGTTTGTTGCTCCATCATCGTCATCGCTTTCGCGCATTCATCGCTACTTTGTACCATCATTCTTAGTTTCCTGTATATTCGCAGATTTTAATATTTGCACTCTTTAAAAGTATTACCTTTCGTGTGTGATGTTGGGAGTACTGTGAGAGGGTTGGGGCATAGATGATTTTATGAATTGCATGCGAACCTGGAGCGTGACGAAACAACAGCAAAATAAGGATATATGTAACGTGCGTAAGAGTAGACCTGGACCGAAGGGAGGCAAGCGTGTACGATTCGTAAGCGAGGATTGTGTGAAGGTGAAGAGCATAGCTGGCCACAAAGGCGAATGTGATTTTGGGAGGGGCGGAAGTGGCTAATCCGTGATGAGCTCGGACACACTCCAGTCCTCGAAGCTGCCGTCGGGGAGGTACCGTCGAATCATGAGGGGGATCTTGCCCTGCGAGAGCTCCTTGATCGCAATTTGCAGCGCGTCGGTCTCGCCGTCTAGTGGTACGAGCACTGGTGCGTTCATACTACAGCACCACACAACATCCAATCAACACTCATTATAATAGCCTCTTCATGCACGTATACAACGCACCTGATTTGCAACGCCCGCGTACCCAACACTCTCGCCCTCTCATACTTCGTCAAATACGGCGTAGTAATCCTCTCCTTATTCGGCTGTCGCTCCCCTCTCAACCCCGCACCCCCACTTGCACCCGCACTCGACCCGCCCCCTTCCTCTCCCTGTGCAACGTCTGCACCGACGGCATCTGCGTCTGCGACGCCGTTTGCGCCTTCGAAGCCGTTCACTTGTTCGCCGGTGCCTTCGCCTTCGGGGTTCTCTGGGGCGAGGAGGTCGTAGCCGTCATCCTATGTGATGAATGAGCGTTGGGGTAAGAGAGATGTGTTGGAGAGGAGGTGGTTTACGCACGAAATTATCCTCATTGAACCTATAAACACGATGAACATACGGTTAATGATGTTTGCTACCAAACACTTTGAAACTTGGTGTACGCACCCTGGGCCGTCGTAATCGTAGTCTCCGCCTCCACCGCCGCCATACTCGTCGTCAGACATGCCTTTAAGATTACTAGAGGTGTACTTTTACGAAGAAGTTGTCGGCCAAGTCGAACGCAGAGGTCAAGCTTACGGAGGTAAGTCTAAGCGCTGGAAATGTTCGTGGTCATGGGCGTTTGCTATAAATTCGAGAAAGGAAGTTGGGCTTTTCGCGGAGCTGGAAAACATGTGACGAGCTATGTCTGTTTTGGGGAGGTGCGCGGTGTGACACGCTAGTCCAGCGCTTCGTTTGTGTGGTTCGACGTCAACAAACTTCAACTTGTACTGGAAGACAAATCGAATTGGCAAACTTTCTGTCTGTCACAGGGGTTCTGGAACACTACGGGAAGGACGATATTACTCCACACTCTATATCATGCCGACCAGACTCGCATGTTGCGAGTCTCAGGCAATCATAATTCAAGCTTATATTGAAGAGAGAGAAGAGGATATCCGTGTGCGAAGCACCTTATATATGCTATTTATCTCTGCAGGTACAACTCGGGAGCGAGAGACGAAAATGGCAGTTGGTGAGTTTGGTGCACAGTCGCGCTTCGATGACTGATTGATCGACTTTATACTTCAGATTAGGATCCTCGCTGTCGCTCATTCGCATCGGTTCTATAAAGTGGCGGGATCTCAGCCTGCAAATCAATCAGTTCAGCTCCACCCCTTCGAGCCGCGATATACATTCGCGGCTGCGCAATCTTCATCGAGGCTACTCAACGTTCGGCGGGTTCTCGCTCGCTCAAGCTTCCGACGGTTCGAGTTATTTCACCGGAGAGCTGTGCTTGCTTTGACAGTCCCGAGTCCCCCAATACCCTAAGCACTGCTGGACCACTTGATTGCCCGCCTATGATTCTGCGGATCGAGAATGTCTGGCATTTTTGCAAGGTGGGAAATTTCATCAATCATTTTCAACTTAGGAAGCTCATGGTCGTTGTGGCGGCAAGCCTATCCCAGATTGGCAACTGACCCGGTTTGGAAGTCTAATGAATAGACCGACCGATTCGTTCGGCATGACTCGTCAAGTTCAACTACAGCGCCTGGCTCTATCAGTTCTCCGAGTATATGAATGGTCTTGTGGCAAGATTTCACCGTACGCACCGCGCGTCGCCCGCATGGTCCTGGTTCAAACAATGGGGCAAGTGGTCTGACAGCAAGCATTCTCAGACCGATCCGGCGGCATCTGGTTTGGGGATGTGACAGAGAAGATGCGTACTCCTTGGTGCGAGCCACGTTCTGCGGCGCTCTCCTGGCTCGATGCCCACTGTTCGAGTCGGCACACAGATGGTCGCCCATCGCGGCCTCTTTGTTCTTCACACGGTCCATGAGTCTCGCAGACCGTCACACCGTGATGCATTTCCCGTTTAGGTGAGTGTGAGCCACACAGGCATTATTTGGATGGATTAATGACGGTCGAATTAACACAAATTGTCTATTTTCTCGTCCAATTTAAACAGGACGACTCTCCCCTCTCGCGTCCTCCTCAGGACTTGTTCCTCCGCCACCACCTTCCTCGTCCCGCGCGTCGTATCTCGTTTCAAGAACATAGTATCTCTATCTTAACATAATAGGCTCGTATCTCATCGCATAACATCGTTTGACTCGTCGCGATGCCCATCAAACAACCCGTCAAAGAGCGGGCGTGGGGTTCCCGTTACGACACACTCAAGTCTTTCCCGCCGTCGCCGTCTAGCCAGACGTCGCCGGTCGCCAACACCACAGCTACCCCACAAAGTCCCATCGCTATTCAGACCACCGACACCGAGCCTGTTGATGACGACAGGCCGTCCAACGTCGGACAATCACCTGTCGTCCACGCGTCGAAGCCAAGTAACGACAATAGTATCTTTGTTGGAAGGTAAGTTTTCTCAACCTTTTGATCAACATAGTGCTGAAGTATCTCGTCTCAGCTTGCCCACCAACATTGAACCCGCGGAGCTCGGTCATATGCTTACTCTGCATCTCGCAGACTATCCTCAGATCAAAGATGTCAAGGCGATTCGAGATGGGAAGGGCGGCGTTTGCGCCTTCCTGGCCTGTGAGGTACGCGCGTCCTCTGATTCTAAGTAGTTACAGTACTGCCGTAATGGGAGCCGTGTCCGTCTAACCCGACATGAGAAACCTCACGGCAATATATCTACCTGCGCATATAACTGACGTTCTCCTCATAGAGTGCGGCGGCGGCGTCACAGCTACTCAAGAATCTCCACGAGTCTCCGCCACAGCTCTTTCATAACAGGACCCTACGCTTCGAGTTTGCTCGTGCATCTCGAGCATTGATCATCTCTTACCGGTGAGTGAGGCATCTCATACTACGGGTT
>JAXQGX010000876.1:0-11162 GCA_037040455.1 Irpex sp. P115-07
ATCTCGAGATCCATGCCCGTGAACTCGGTCAAATGACGATGCGTATTCGAGTTCTCCGCACGGAATACTGTTCATACACTTGTTAGCAAGTCTTGCGTCGTACGCTATCAAACGGCGGAACTCACCGGGTCCAATCTCGTACACTCTCTCCATATCCGCAGCAATACACATCTGTTTTGCCAGCTGCGGACTCTGAGCGAGGAACGCTGGTCGTCTGAAGTAATCCACCTTGAATACAGCAGCGCCGGACTCGGTACCACCGCCCTGGAACTTGGAGCTTTGGATCTCCGTGAAACCCTTTGCGTTAAGTGTATTACGGAAGATATCGCAGACACCAGCATGGATACGGAAGATTGCCTGAGACGCAGGGCTCTGTTTGTAGCAGAGTTAGTATGACAATCTGCATGAATGCAGGCGTTGGGTGACGTACACGCAAGTCCAGGACACGGTTCGCGAAACGCGTCTTCTCACCAACGCGATGATTCGATTTCTCTTGAATATCATGCGAACGGGACACGTCGTCGACTTGGAAAGGGAGGTTCGTGGTGGGATACGCGACGACATGGATCTACATCGTCCGGTGAGATCGCGCGCAGACACTCAAGATGAGATGATCACTTACCATTCCGATCTTGACTTCCTTCTCTCGAACACTCGCGCTCTTGACCTCAAATTGACCTTCCTCTTCCGGAGGATGCTGAAGTACGCCAACGACGCGTACGATAGCTTCTCGCGCGAGGCCCTCGCTCCAGCGTACCATATTCTCGGAGATCTTGAAGTCAGGGAAGCTCTCCTCGGGATGTGCGTCTCCGTTGGCTTCACCATTCGCTTCATTGTGCTTGCTCGTTGACTCTGTAAGAACGCCTTGGACTGTCTCCAGTCCTTGCCGGAACACCAAAAAGACGATTTTGCTGCCCAGCGGCCGGATGTGGTGTATTCTGGCACGGAACGCAACGACGGTCCCAACGTCCAATGTCGCGACTTTCTCAAGAGGGGTGAGCTTGGGTATCTTCTCGTGGCTGGGATGTGTCAAGGTATATGCGTTTGTCTGGCGTTTTCCTTGCTGGATCGGCAGGTCGCCGTAGTTGTGCCTCACCGGATCCTGCGGGGCAAATGGAAATTAGCAGCTGAAATTCAGACGCATACAGTCGATGCGTGATGCCTATCGCGAGCTGTAATCTTTCGGCATCAATAGGTCCAACGCGGAGCCCTTGGGAGAAAGACGCGCCCACTTTTCGGCATAGCGCACATTTCGTACTCGCTCGCCGAAACAGCCCGGAGAGCCCGCGAGGATGTGCAGAGAGCGTCGGGACCGTGGGCGGGACAGACGCGCTTACCTTCTCCCAGGCTTCGTTGTGCCGTCTCCTCCGCTGCTCGGCCTCCTCCTCCTCCTTCTCCTCGCGTTCATTCTTCCTGATCTCGCGCTGCTCGGTAAAGGACAGCCCTCTGGAACGAGTTTGCGTGGCCGAGGATGGTAACGAAACCTGGTCTGGGTGGACGTCGGCGGCTCCGTTGGGTTGAATATGCTGCAGGTCGTCGGAGGGACGGCTGTCCAGAGAGTGACCACGCGAGACACTGCGGGTCTTGCGCAAGTTGCTGATTATGCCACTGAACCTTGGCTTTCTAGACTTCTCGTCGCTGTGTGTCGAGCTTACCGGCGAGAGCACGGTGCCCTCCTCGACGGTGGTCGGGCTAGCTGTCTGCGGTGGGTCGATGCCTTCGTGATGGGCGAGCGGGGGAGCTATCTTGGAGATAGCTTTCTTGACTGTCGATGGGATTGCCATCGTTGTGAATGACGACGACGGGACACTTGGGGGCGATGTAGATGGGGAGAAAGAGATTGAAGGAGAGGATTATGTAGTTTCCGAATTACATGTCTGCTAGTGAGCACATCAAGCGCTCATGATAGTGGAGAGTGCGGACGTCATGGCCATCATTCCCGGCCTCGTTGCTTACCCAATATAATATTACTTATCCCATCAACACGAGTTGTTACCCAGTAAGAAACTGCCTCTTGTTCTGTTTACTAGGTGGTTCTAGACTCATCCACACTGCACCACGGATGAATGGCAGCTTTCGCCAATCGTCATTGCAGCATCATCCTACAGCGTTCGTTCGAGGAGTAGCTATTTCGTAAAAGCTGACAAGAGTTCGAATAATGTATAAACGTCCACAGAGGAAACCCCTTCCAATTGCAGGGAGATACTCGTGCAGTGACATTGATACAACAGCAGCAGGGCTTGCGTTGCGACGGACAATAATACAGACGCAGGCCGTGCTAACCCTAACACAAGTAAGCCTCCCACTTCATCTTATGTAGAGTAAGACGAATATTGATTCATACCTTCTCAAAGTCCTGGTCAGGTATGGCACTCTGTCGCTGTGCTTCTACCACCGTGATCGTGCTCTCGTCGTCGACGAGCACTCTCTCAGATGCTCTCCTCCTAGCCCGCTCCCATCGCTCTCTAATACCACTCAACTCTAGAAACCAGTCGATCACAAACGCCACCAGGACGGAAGCGAAGAAGCAGAGAAATCCGGCAAAGATCCATGTCATGACTGGCCATGATTTGGGCGTGTAGCTTGGACTGGGTGCCATATTCGCGGGTACGCCTGGACCAGCGAGGAAGGTTGAATGGTCCCTCAAGGCACGGATTCTAATTGCAGGATGTCTCTTGACTGCGAAGACGGAATCGTTGAGTGGTGTTGTGGTAGAGGTGGGTGTCTTTGGCCGTCGGATGGGTAATCTCGCCCACCTAGGAGCTGACTTCGATTGCGATCGTAACTGGACTGTGGCCGGTTTACACCAATTGTTGAATGGGAGACAGAAAAGCCCGGTTTCAGGTTGTGATCTCAACCATCTGACTTTTGGAGCCGATCGTAGCCTATGGTACGAGTTCAAGAGAAGGTGAATCTATGTCGAATTCAGTTGTCGTCCCGTCATCGCATACAGGTTGTATATCTTTCGACCACGCGCGTGTTTCTTCCTCTCTAGGGTATCTAACATACATCATGTAACCGCTGGGTACATGAACTGTGAGTGTCCAGAGCAAATTCGAATCCGAAGCTCATCAGCCGAACTTGTTACTATCACATCTGGTATCATGATATACGGAGTGTACGATGCGTACGAAACCTTCCGAGTCTTCTATGAAAGTCCTCATTTGTCCGATAAAAAATCCCTGCTCACGGTTCAAACGTTGTCAGGAGCCTACAGATATGATAATATCAGCTTGAGCTTGTATAGCGTGGTCATGTTTTGCAAGTCACCAGTCGTACCCCAATGTCATGGCCATCTACAAATTCTTCGGTCTGGCTCGGCGTACACCCCTGGACTTCACTCAACCTGAGAGGTCCGTCGAAGTTATTCTCCTCGCATTCATCCACATCTTCGTTACTAGTCATTTGGCGATGAGCTTCCAGTGACTGATTCTGCATGAAATAGTCATAAAGTAGTGGTAACAATCAGCATAAGTACTTTCGAGCCATCATGCTGACTTACTAATGCTCTCTTTATTTCTTGTAGCTCAAGCTGGCTTTCCAAGTCAGGTCTGCCATATTCTTCATCGTCGGCACCGCATGTTGAAACATGATCTTGCTGAACGGGGTATGGGCGCACTTGAAGGTGATAATCTTCCTCACCTGCTTCCTCAGCGTGCTGTAAAAATACCCAATCTCCTGGATCGCCTTCCGGTGACACCGGATCTTTCTTTGGAACCCATGACCGCACCTTGAGGATAAAGCGGTACGTTGTAATTGGCGGTATTCTGCCAATATATTATGCTGTATGAGACATATAGATATCAGACTAAAAGAATTATGATACTGACACCCGGAGTAGGGGAATTGCTGCGTTCAGGTAAGGAAAGGCCGGCTGAAGTCGCTTTAGCGTTGAGGTCATCCGTCCTTGAAGCTTGAATATGAACGAAACACATAAGTGCTCACAAGATTAGAAAGTAGCTCCAACAGGTTGATGAACAGAAATATACTATGCCAGGATTCATATGAGATCCATATACTATAGTAACATATACACTCACATAAAATCTGACACACCTGAGAACACAGTATCGTCAATACCAGCAGTGACAATATCAATATTCTTAAACGAGGTTTCCACGTACCATCAACCCAGAATATTCTGCGAATACCGCTGTCACGGTTGAGCTTGTTGTGTTTAGAACATGTCATCCAGACTGCCACTACATCGGAAATAGCAGCGGAGACATATGTGCTCGTCGCCACTGTTATTCCGAGTCAGCAACTCTGTAATCTGATTTTACTTCAAAGACGTACAGCTGGGTGTAAACATAGTGGAAAAATTTATCCTTAAGCAGAAATGAATATAAACTGCCAGTGTACATACCTCAAAGGAAGATTTTGGGAGAATGTTAGAGCAGTAGAGCAAGTTTCAAGCTCAACGTCTTTTCCCCACAATAGCGCGTTTGCCACGGCGGCGAACTGGATTTGATTGAGCATTTAGCCAGCCGCAATATACATAGCAAACGGCTCTAAGTAAGCGTACTATGTTTGCCCCAATTGACACAAAGTTCAACACCAATAACACTGCTGCGATCCACTGGCAGGGGTTTCTGCCTGTTACTGCATAGATTCGTATCGCGAGCATCACTGGACCAACTGGCTTTGAGAATAGATATGATGAGCTGAATGTGCTACCTACATGTAACGGGTATGTGTATCACGATGTCCAGTGTTTGGAGGACATGCCAGAGAATGCCACAGCTGCGAGGCTACATATCAGCTCTCTTGCCGGACACGATATTCTCCTTAATTAAGCTAAGCTCACCTCTACAGAGGACAGTTGATAAGTACACGTTATAAGAGTGTAAAGCTGAGCCTACCTTGTTATCGATATTCAAGTACAAAAAGAGAGCGTGGTAGGTGAGAGCGGCGTAGCGTATAAGTAGGTATAGGATGGACGCGGTCGACATCTTTCTGGACCAGATAACCTTGCGTTCGCGGGAGAAGGTAATGCAATAGTCGAACAAATATAATGCTATTGCACGTAAATGTGAGCCTATGGCGGCCTAACACATTGGCACTTACTGATCGCAGAAACCCCAAGATAATTGCTGGCGATTCTAAAAACAATGATGCATTGATGAGTAGGTAGCTCACATAGTCTCAGCACTAGAAAGTCACATGAGTTGTACTTCGGAAGACGAGGACATTGCTCTTGGAAAGTGAAAGGGACGGGAAGGGAAGTAGTCCAGATAGGACGTACGATCGTGAGCTTATAAGCTTGCTGCTGAGGAAGACACGGTTGTCACCTGGGCAGTGTCAAAAATTAAGCTCTATTCAGATCAGTCAAAGCCGTACACGCACAGAATTTATGTAAGCTATAGCCAGGGTCCGTATTGGTAATCGGGGGACGATTGGGTGTAAACGCGTAGTCCTGTTAGGATCAAAGACAAAGGTGGAAGCGCAGATGATATATTGTGAGGGTGGAAGTGTAGATGATATATTGAGAGGGCCCTGTGATATATACTCAGAAAGCTGTACCATACAACGCGGTAGGCGGCCATCTCATAATACATGCTATTGGCCGCCCGCATTGTAGTTTACAGCCCTTACCACTCTAGCAAAAGAACAGGAGTGGATGTAAACGTTGGATATGGGATTTCATCGCTTGATACTCGTCGTACTTGAAGTGCATATGTATCGATACGCGAATCTAGCTAGAAGAGTAAGAACGGAGGAACTGTGCTGTGCAGGGGCAAATTTGACAGGGCGCTGATATCAATCGTATTCGCGAGTATCTAGAAGGATCGTACCGCCATATGATAGCGCCCGGATATGTCAGATGCACAGGCTCTTGTAGGTGGAATACAAGGACCAGAGGCAGGGGCCTGAATGCGGTATTGAGGATAGAGATTAGCTTCTTAAACATGTACTAATAGCGGCTATGCTACTTGCCTCCTAAGATCGTGTGCTTCGGTGACTGTCTGGTACGGTCGCGCGGGCACACATCTGGACTTGCGAGCTTCACCTCAAAGTGGGTGCGAAACGAGGTTTGATTGAGGGTTACAAGCAGGCTATACTCACTGGAATTACTGAGCTGCACAATCGATTCAATGTGGGATGTTAAGATCAGGAGTTCGGTTGTGAAATGGAGGCACTTGACGGAACTGGAGAATGATGCGTGATAATGAGATGTGCACGAGTTTTATAGCAACTCGGTGATCGTCCGAACCATGTGAGCATAAGAGAAACCTTACATCCCACCGAGACTGACCATGGGCAGCTCAACACGTCCTCTTGTTTGAGCACACGACGCTGGAAGTGCTTGCGTCGATGGATATATGTATTAGATACCCGGTACCAATGTCCTATAGAGGCTGTAGGTTCCTATTGCTCCGCTCCGCTCATAACTGTCAGCGATATTGACACTAGGATCTTGAAGTGATCTGCACACCTTCCAAATCCCTAGGCTTACTGGGCCATGATATCGAGTAACCTACACCCGAAGTCGGGATGCCAGTTCTATATGTATTCCAGCTGTGTCAGAAGTACCCATCGCTGAGGCGCAGCCAATCATTCTTGAGGCCTGAACGTTTCATTTCAGGAGGTTCTATGCTGCTAGTATAAGTCCGACCGCGGTCGACGTGGATGTTGTCGCTGAGCATGGGTCAGGTTCAAGAGACTTCACCTTCACTTCAAGTCGCGCCGTTGATGCGCGCGACCAAACAGAGCACAACAGAGGCCGCTGCACGCTCAGTAACGTACGCGTTGATTCCGAGGACACCCTTGTCTTAGATCGTATCAAGTCAATGCTATATCAGAGCAACATGGAACAAAGATCATGCAAGACGGGGTACGAATAGTTTCAGACGAGACTCCTACCCTCTCGACTTCAGCCATAACGGCGTGATAGCTTGTGCAACCACATTCCCCGCGGCCTCCAGCCTACCACGCAGGCTGTCGTCCAGCACGGAGTTGAGGATACCGCGCGACCTCCACTTATCTGGATGGAACCTTCGATGCGCCTTCTCAACGAGAGCCTTATACTCGCCCTTTTCCTCTAGTACCTTCTCAGCGACACCAAAGAATTTCTCTACCGCACTCCAGTTGATATCTTCGAGTGACATATCGCGAGGATGAGCAAGGATAGGCCAAGGGATGCTGTCGAAAGTGAGCGGCTGCGACCTTCGAAACTTGAGGGTATCAAACTCGTCGCCAACAACCATGAACCTTTGAAGGACCTGCTTTTCATCCCATGCCAGGACATATCGTCTCGGGAAGAATCTCAGGTCTCCCAATCTACATCGTGCCTTTTCCTCCCAAACAGACAGTTCCTCCAAAACAGCCTGTTCCTCCAAAACAGCCTTTTCGTAGAGTCGCCGTCGAGCTTCATCGCCTCCGAGTTGTCGGGCCAGTTGTTTACGCTCGCGATCCACCCGCTCTGCTTCCTCCACCTCCCACCACATTCTCTCCTCGGGAGGCCGTTCTCCCCCTACCTCTTCTTCTCTCTCTTGGTATCCAATCCCCCGGAGTTGCTGAATTTTGCGAATAGACTCGGCGAGCCTTGCCTGATGCAGAATCTCCTTGTCGAGCTCTTCTGCGTCGAGTCCTTGGGAGAGCTTCTCTATCTCGTTCCGGGATGATATTTCCTTCTGGGTTGCGATGCCAATACGCACTTCCGCTTGCTGTCTTCTTTCGTGAGCATTGGTCGCAGCATTCTGCGCACTCTCCGCCTCTCGCCTCGCCTGTGCCTCGCGTTCTACGGCCTCCAGCCATATCTGTTTGGCTTGCGCAGATGCACTCTCTGCAGCGATCAGCTCACGCGACGCCTGCTGAACTCGTGTCATGTCCTCAAAGGCCTTGAGTCTGTCTGCCCTGGCGGTCTCGAGTTCCTTCTTAGCTCTTGAATTGGCACTCTCTGCCGCCTCTTTGCGGAGCTGTCGGTATTGGCGGTCCTTCACCTTGGCTTCTGCAATTTTCCTTGAATGACACTCTCTTTCCTTTCGTGCTTTCGCCTCTCGCAGCTCTCGAGCTGCTGCTTGTCGACGCTGCTGTTCAGCCTTCGCTTGTACCTCCTCCGGGGATTGCTTGTAGGTTATCTGAATAAAGCAGCTTCCTTTAGCAGCCCTCCCAGCACAATAGTGTGTGACAACTACGGACGAGTTTTGGATAGTGGCCGCTCTGTAGTTGTTGAAGCAGTGTCAGTGAAGGTGGTTTCAGAGGACGTTCTCCAGTATGGAGCTCCCGGTAGCGGACGATGAGATGGTCTTTCCGTTCTACGTTCATAGCATGTAATGCTCGAGCAGCTGTAAATTTAGAATGGGTATGAATACAATAAAGATGAAGTCACTCTGACGATGTACCGGAGGTTCGAGATATGAAGGTAACAATTCCGTGCGGATCCGGCCCCTTAGTATTCTTCAGATATGCGCTGGCGTGAAAATTAGCAAACACAAAATAGTGATAGAAGATACTAGCCACCTCTTGATTGCTCCGAACTGTTGACGTCCTCAGCATTTCCATACGCATGTTAACGATTCACACGAATCCACACACCTGGGAGAATAAAATTCGTAAAGAGGCTTTAGAAAAATCGGACGCAAATCCCTACGGGAATATAAATAAGAAATGAGTAAATAACGTCGGATATGTATCGACAATTGTATCGCATAAACATACCGAACATTGAACGCTGAACGGATCATAGGAGTGCACAGAGAACTGAGCGCAACTCTCCAGCCTACTGTGAATCATGTTTCGTTTTCCGCGAGCCAAAGTTGCATGCTTCTCCATGAAGTATTGAATAACCGCAGTGTGCTGCTGGCCCGCGATATCCACGCCTGTCTGCACGGACACCAGAGGACCGGCATTGCGAAAGCATCTGAAAAGTAGCTGAGGATTTATTGTAGAATCGGTAAAGAATTCCGGCTCAGTTGCGAGATACTGAGGCAAGGGGGGTTTCGAAAATGTCGCCTTCTCGAATGTTGGAGAATGTGACAGAGACAACCGCCATGGAGGTTGGAGGTCGGCGACATCAGCTCCTTGCAGAGTTGCGAGGGCCATCTCCGCTAGCTCGCGTTCTGAGTTGAATGGACTGTAGTACAAACACACTGTCTACCCACCGTGGAAGATGCTGACAAACCGAATAGGCCATTTTCTACGGTTCGGTTTGCCTTCGACCACTGACATCCCATCTGTAGAGACTGCCCCGCACGAGCGGAACGTTTCTTCAAGCTGATACCACTGCAGGCGGTTTGGAGGGTCGACCACGTATAGGACGGGCTCATTCAAGAATGGGTGCGGCGAGTTGGCAAGTGTGGCCATGTCGAATTGAGAGAGCTACTAGAGGTCTCCTCAAGTCGTCGTGGCTACAACCTGAATGCAGACCCGGAATTGTAGACACTGCTGAAGTGCTGTGGAGGAAGATCATCCAGCGCCTTCAGGGCCCTTTGTATATCGAGGAGCGTGCGAAGTTGCTGTCATTGAACGCGTTGCATCCTGCAGGCGTTGCTCCGAGTCTAGCCTGAGCCCAGATCTATGATCGGGATGCTGATATTATTAGAGTCACTCGTACTTCTGTCTTGCAAGTTGGAGGTCTCAAACTACCGATGCACGTCGTTCTCAACTGAGGAAATCTTACTAGGAGGTTCCCTTTTATTGATACGTAGTACTTCGAGCTTGAAATGTGGTCGTTGTGGTTGTATTTATTCACGATATATCTATGTCTTGTGTTTGTGTGGGAGGTAGTGTTATACTAGTACTAATACATGCATGCATATGCGGGTTGTGGTGCGTGCGGAAGGGAGAGATCGTGCAGTCATGCTACAAAATGTGGATGAGGGTATGCGAGTCATGTGTAAATGAGCTACAATATAGCAATTGGAGAATGTCCGTCAAAATGGGATGCGTCAAAGATATGAGATGAAAATCATGAGAATGAAAGGAGTGTCAACACAACATCATGATTCAAACGCATCAAGCGCACGACGTTTTCAGTGATAGAACACCATCCCCTTCCCATTGTAAACCACCAAAGATGAAGTCCGCTTCCAATACATCGACTCGTTTCCTCCGTATTGACTCTTCCAGTCGGCGGTCTCCTGCGGGAGTTTCACGTCGGTACTGTGCTGCCTCGTCGATACGTCGAGCTCGTGCTGGGTCTCCTCTGCGGATATGGTCCCACTCCACTTCTGTTACAGGCGTTTGGAGAAAGGTGTATAGTCCGTCGAGAACTTCCTGGACCGTCACGTACACGTCCTTGCCCTGCAGACGAAGCTCCCAGAAGAGGTTAGGATGGCGGATGGTGAGCTTGCATAGCTTCGGTCTGCAGACGGGATTGTGCAGACTATCAGCNTCAAAATAGATAGCAGGTTTCTGGTGTGCCGTATGAGAAAGGAGATCATCGATATCTTCCGAGGGTAGTGGCACGGTATGAACGGGAGGCTGGAGCTATGTAGTAAGCATCAAGAGATACGGTGTGGCGAGGACTGCAGAGACTTACTGTAAAGCTCCCACTGCTCCAACCACTGGCGGAGGAAGGAGCAGGGGAGGGTCGTGGGCCACGAGACGGTCTCACGGATGAGGGGGTGCGAGAATAGTACATAGGTCGTCGAATAGATATGAGGGCTTGAACTCAAGACATGGCAGGGGGGAAGAGCTCTTATATATGGTATGAGGGTACGTGTACTTGTCGAAGTCAAAGAATAGTAGGCCACTCACGTAAACCCTAATACACCCAATATGCTTGACTGCCCCGCAATACTGCTGATGCACCCAACTGCAGGAACTCTAAATTCGTGACAGGCACACAAATGTACTCTGATCCGTGGACCTACAACCGGTCTCCGAAGATCTGTCCAAAGGAGAGTCAACAGTGGTCCTGATACATCGCAGAATCGTGTTGACCTACACTCTGAGGCATTCCATGTTACAGATACGACGTCTCCGGCTCTCTTCGAGGGCGGTACTTGATATAACTCCGTTCGAGGGAAATCGTTTGGTTAGGAGGGTTGAGATGTATGGATTGACGGTGGATGGACAGACTGCATGACTCGTGTATCTGGGAGAGGAAGACATGCGTGAGTCATTCACTAGCGGAAAGGCGCAGTTCAAACCAGAAGCCTTGCATGACGTTTTCAAACCTATGACTCGCACAGGAAATGTCACGTACCCGTATACGC
>JAXQGX010000877.1:0-11021 GCA_037040455.1 Irpex sp. P115-07
CTGGACGTTGAAGTCATTGAAGGATGTTGCAATGGCGTTTCCCGAGAACGTTATGAAGGCTCCTTTGAGAACCCAGTTCGTGGTATTTGTATTTTCTTCTCAGTCGCTACTGATATCCGGTGATCCTCTAGTGCCATTCTGACAAAGTACAAGAGCCTCAAGAGTTATTACACGAAGAAGGTCAAGGGTAGCGATGCTGGTGAGCACAATGGCCATGATTCTGAACGTCAAGCCGAAAAGCTTACTCCGTGAACAGACTACGAGATTGCATCGGTATATGCTGCCGCGTTGCTTGATGCGTACACTGATTACAAGGTTATCTGGCGCAATATCCATGCCGGTAAGTGTCTGTCCTCCCTCGTTGTCGGTTCAACTCTTCTATTCACATAACTGCTCTAGCTGTATCCGAAGTTCAAGAACAAGGCGCGCGGCTGGAGAAGGCAGCTGCCAACGCGGATTTGACCGCCCTGGCAGCGTACTACAAGGAGCACCCACCCTCACCACCTGTCAAGCTCGATCCCTACCAAAACACTATATTAGGTTTAGAGATGGCTCGTAAGGATTGTCGGTTTGAGATGATCAAAATCGTGAAGGAGGTGAGTATATAGATTGAGCACATAGCACATGGCTGATGAAGGAATTGCTTGCTTGCACGTAGGTCGACGCCGTGGCGGCTGATCCAAAGGTCGCCCTGGATGCTGCTCGAGCTCGACAATATATGGATCCATCAATCTTCAGCATGCTGCTTCCGGTACGTGGTGAAGGGCCAAGTTAGCCGGTAGATCTAACAATCCCTACAGACTGTCGTATCACTCATCCAAGATGGCCCCAACAACCATGAGCAGAGCGCAACACCGGGACAGCAGGAAGAGCAGAAGAAAGCTATAGCCGACGTCAAGGGTCAGCTGGATTCTCTGACTGGAAGGGTAAAGGTGGTGGAAGATGCACAGCAAACATTGCAGCAGCAAATGCAAAATGGACAGAACGGAGTGGTGCGGGAGTAAGTGGAGGCTAGAATGTTGGTAATCTGTCACAAGAGCTGAAGTTTGTAGTCCGTTCCAAGGCCAGCATCCTGATGGTCTTCTCAACACCAATATACAAATTTTGCTGGGCGGCGAGCTCGCAGTTGACTATGCGTCTGGCCCTCAAAAGGGTCAGGATTACCACAATCTACGTCTCATCGCTCCCGACCCAACTGACAATCAAAAGGTTTGTTGAGTCAATGTGTCTCGGAAGATGATACAGGACGCTCATATTAGCATTAACTATCTCAGTGGATCATTGAAGATGCTAGAGACGGCGGGTACCATATCCGCCATGTCGCTTCTGGTGAATTCATGGTTGTTGACAGCACGGAAACTGGCGGACAGCGGTTCATACACATGGATACCCACGGTTCAAAGTTCACTTTTGAAATGCAGAACGGTCAATCGGCTCGGTGAGGCAAATCTTTCTCATCTCACGATTTAGCAACTGATGAATACGATGAACAAGGTTACACCTCCTGGGCAAGCCCGAGTATACGTTGGAACCCGAAACACCAGGTACTGAGGGAGGTTCCTTAGTGATGCGGCTTGACGGGGACCACACAGCAGTCTGGGTGGTTATACCATTCGAGAAATAGTATAACGACTGATGGTTAAATCGGATGTGTATTTCTCTAAACTGTCAGCGCCGCCATATACTCTCAGCTCTTAAGACGTTATTCTGACAGGCAGTGCGCATGCGCAAGTTTGAAACGCAGTATGGGCAATCCCGGTCTCAAGAACTCTATCCTGCTATCGGTTTATTGAACCGACTGGGCCGCCCAGTGTATCACCGCCGAGCCCAGTGCACCATGTCAGCGACTCCAAGCTTTAAGTAACGTGGAAGTCGTTTGTCCAGCAATTGATGCTGCAAACCAGCGCGTACGACGGGTTATTTCATTGTTATTCTAGCGAGTGAGACTTTACGCGAGAGTCTACATCGTCAAGGCCTTTGCTACGGTGTGATCTCTCATAGGTGTGGACTGTTGGTACGGCAATGATGCCGTCTCTGGGTGAGAGCGTCTACTGGAGTGGGATGAATGAGAGCTCTTGTGCAAAATAGTCGAGTTGTTTCTTGAGAGACGATCCATGTTGGTAGGGTGTACAGCAGGGGAGGTTTCCATTGGCAGGAGCGGCGAGCGGAGAAGGCGATCATTGAACGGAATTTCTGCTTGTGGTAAATACATGGCAATGTCCTCGGCCACTGAATTTGGGATAAGACGGCTGTTGTCTAAAGAACAGTCGTCATGTTCTTGCGGTAGTCGGTAGGTATTGAGTTCGTTGATCAACTCAAGACATTGACTAGCTGACGCAAGATAATCCTCCTTCCATAGATCGCGTATGCATGCAACAGTCCGCAGTCCTGCTTTTGTCACTCGCCAGAACTCGCGAATTGAGGATGCGTGTTCTTCAAGAGAGACTCCATGTTCTCTGAGAGCGCGTAGTAGCCGAAGGAACGCAAGGGTCGCACGGAGAGGGTCCAAACGAGCCAAGCGATCCGGGTCGCTGTCAGGATCATCATAAACTTCTTTCTTAGCGTGAAGGGGGGCGTAAGACACCAAGTTGTCCAGTATCTTATGCAGATCTAGAAACTGGTCAGTACTGGTGGCTTGTGTGGAACCACTACCATAGAATGCTCACCGTCTGGGGCAGATGTTACAGCGGCATCGACGAATATTTGGCGGGCAATATCTTCCTCCACACGATAGGTGCCGCAGTCGTACATTGTCATCATAGGAATATATACGAAGTTGCAGTTCGCCTCGGACGTAAGCAAGAACTTTACAAATTCGAGGATCTCCGCGTGACCTAGGTCGGTCGTGCTAAGATGAGAATAAATTTGAAGAAGATATCGCTGAGCATTGAACGTCCAAGTTTCAAAGCCTTTTGCTGTTGTGACTTCCGTTTTCACGAGCGAGATCACCAGCCTGTTAACAGCATTTACGTGCTGCGGTGGAATTTCTGAGTGGTCCTTGACGACATCGATCAGGGTGTGATGGACGTGGCTTGCCTCCGAGCAGAAATAGGTCTTCGTAAGAGAAGTCAGATTGGCAAGCAAGTTGTCTCTGTCAGCGAGCTTCATCGCTGGCCTGAGCCGGGCGAGCACGTGGAAAAACACGTCCGGATCAGGTGCACGCGATGTTATGACCTTGAACAACCCCTCCGCTCGACCGAGGTCAGCGAGCAGCAGCGAGAACAGCTCGTCAACCGCCGCGGCTACTGAGCCGGGACTACCGGTATCTGAGAAGAGGATATAAACGCAATCCTCCATCCAGGGCGCCCACTCGATGGCAGTGTGGTCGTCCAAGATAGATTGTCGTTGGACTTCCTTCCTAAGCATAAAGGCGACCATAGTCATCACTGTTGTGATCGTCGGACCGGGGAGGTGAGCCAAACGGAGGAATGGAGAATCAGTCTTGTCTGTGTCCTGTTTACAGCGATGTTTGAGTAGTTTGAACAGTGATTCCGTGAAACCGCCTGCCGCGCCAGGTTGAGAGTGCTCCATCGATTCCAGGATGATGTTGAGCATGATATCGAAGAGACGGTCGTCTGACTGGATTGTGTCCACCGCGATTAGGATGTCGATGTCGTTGACGTTACTTCTGGCAACCTCTTCCTCGTCCCAACTCAGTAGTCTTTTCCATCGTCCCAAGGTCCTCGTCAACGCTTGGCTGACATCATGATTGCCGGTGTTGTTCGTAATCGACGAGACCACCTCCAACAGGAATTTGCGGGCTACCTTCATAGTAGACTTCAGTAATGCTGTCTTGTAAGGACAACGAGGTGACAGAGCAGGCGCGCAGGAAACAGCAACGATGAGGAAGGCCCACCCGGCCACCAGCGGGAGAGTAGTGTAACTGAGACTGCTGTGGACTTCTGCGGTGAAGAAGCACAGTCCAATGAGGAAGAGTGCAAGTGAGAGCTGCAAGAGAAGCGGTAGGACACCTTCCAGTCATCTAGGCCGGGACTGCGAAAATGGCGGACACGAATACGTGCTTGAGGGGAAGTGTACTCCCCGGCAAGAAACTCGCGAAGCCACTGCTTTACTAGGATGGAGAACGACGCGCTCACCAGTGTAAGCGTCAAGCTGGCGAACCAAAGGGCATTGACTCTGATGGCGTTTGCTGTGGGCTGAAAAGGAGGGATAGCCGGCATGAGAGGGAGAACGGTTGAATTTAGGAACCCTCCGTTGATGCTGTATGAATGGGTTTGCGCCGCGACTTGCTGCATGAGCAGGACCATGACTTGGGTTGGGTCTTGACTGAGATTCCGGTACGACTCAACAAGGAATGCGGTCATAGCCGCGGAGAAAAGACCAGCCTATATAGTCAATACAGTGACATATCTTGCATGAGTGAACGAACATACAAATATGAGAATTCCATCGATATCCTTCTCGTAATTCTGGATCTTCTGCTCGTCCACCTCACGGATGATTCTCGCCATGGCTGGCCACCCAGTACCAAAAGCGGTATACTGACCACTTTCGTACGGCGCAGAGGGGAGGTTAACATTCCTTGCGGGTGCGTCACCGTTGTCAATGGGCGCCGGCTTCACTTCGTTGGCAGAAGACTGCTCCCAATCGGCCTTACTCAGGCGAGTATCTTCCACACTGGAGGTATCGCTTCCTTCTTCGGCTTCCATGTCCATATGTTCATGACTCGGCTGGTATGCATGAGGGAGCCTTGACCCTTCGGCCTGTGTAAGTTCGACTTCGCTGGTGCCGTCGAATCTAGAACTCATGTAGCAGTACGACCAGAGTAGAAACCTAGCGTAGACGAACCAACGACGATGAAGAGGAAAAGAATCAGGAAGCGGACTTGAACACTGCGCATTGACGCCGCTAAAGAGCGAGCGGCAGAGTCAACGGCAATTGCCGAGATAACGATCTGACCATCATTCGTGGCACAACTTCCCAGTCGCTCTTCCCTGTTAAAAATCAGCTTGAAAATCACGGACGACGCATGTAGTAAAAGATAACTTTACCTTATGAACGTATAAAGATATCTTTTCATGATGTAATTCGGGACAGGTTCTTCGCCCATATAGAAAACGTGCTCTATATTCCTGGAAATCAGTCTCAAGTAGACCCACCGGTCAGCGTGCGGTCGAGGAGTAGCCACTTGTCCTACATGCGTGAATATACAGTCACTTCGCCGATAGTGCATACCTGATAAGCTTTGATTCGAGAGTGGCTAACCACGCAACATCGTAAGTTCCGCCACATTACAGTATATTACAGAAAGCAAGAGGATAGCGTACAAAAGACGGAGGAAGTGTCTGGAGGGACTGAGGCACGGAGGCAGGTGTAGAAGTTACACAACTGTGGAAGTTGTCAGCGATTATACTCTCGTTAGATAAAAGTGCCAACTTACGAAGAACAGCATTGATGCAGCCGTCGTTCTCTGGATTGTTCGTTATCTGTGCGTACTTCCCGAACACAACCTTTCCTCCGGCGGTGACCATACCAAGTTCCGAGACGTTGACCTCTATGACGGTTCCCTTTGTAAGAACACCAAGCTGGGTATACATCGGAGATTGAGGGTTTTTCTTCACGCCCAGTATTTGCAGCTGGAACGTCGCCTTCAAGTCCGCTATAATCGACCAAGTATTAGACGCAATGCTCACAATATGAGCAAAGACCACACGTACGATGTGTTACGTTAGCCTTCTTGTACCGCAGTGCCATCGGCCTCACGAATCTCTCCATCTTCACCGGCTTTCTCGTGAACCCCTCTCCCACGAACGTCGCCTTCGTCACCATCCGCTTCCAAGCCTTCTTCTTACTCTTACCCGTCCTCATCACCTTGAACATCTCGTCCTCTGCAATACCCCTGACCTTCGGCAAAGGCACAGCATACTTGGCAGCCTTGTCTTTCCGTCTCTCCTTGATCGCACTCGACAGAGCCTTTGCGTCCTTTTGCCCCTCACGATCGAGCAGGTATGCCGGCAGAGCACCATCAGGAACAGCACCAGAGTCCTTCTGCTTGACGTTCCGTTCGTCATGTGCCTTGAGAGTCTTTTTGAGTTGGACTTTCTCAGCGTGGCGCTTGGCATGCAGGAGTTTAGCCTTGAGACCAAAGGCTTTTTGAGCGACGGCAGACGACTTGTGGGCCTCACGAGCCTCACGTTTACGCCTATTGAGTATTTTTAGCTAGATACTTTGGTTGAAAGCAAAGATCACGCACTTTCGCTCATAGTAATCTAACCGTCTACCATGTCGCTTGATGTGCTCCTCAATATACTCGTTCTATGCATTCCCCTGTCAGAGTTGTTTCAGTTCTTGGGTATAATACTAACATACCTGAGGCTACAGCACACAAATAAACATGTTAGCCCGCACTTCGCAACACAAGTAAAACATTGAGACATACCATGGTGGCCGAGGGTGAAGAGGCAAAGGTAAACGAGGCGATCACAAATTTGCCGCCAATACAAAATTGGGCGTCTAAATGATGTCTGTTGCCGAGGCGCGCACGACCGTGGCAGGAGTGCACGCACAGTTCGTCCACGTCGTACTATTCCATCTCACCTTCGTCCCGCCTCTCTTCCTCGCTGTACTATTCACATCTAATCTTCCACTATCTACGCCATGTGGCAAGACAACAGTAATGCATATGCAGGGCCTTCAGCAGGCCAACAGTTCTACGGACAGCAACCTAGCGGTGTACCACTGCAGTTCTACGCGCCCAGCCCCGTTGGAAGCTCGTTCTATGGAAGCTCGCGAACGAGTTTGGACGGGAATGTTGGTGCACAGGGGTCCATAAACTCCGCAATACCGCCTTCGTATGGGGGAAGCATACAGTCAGGAGGATGGTGGACGGCGTTCGGGACTGGTGGGCTGGAGGGAGAACCACCTTTGCTAGAGGGTATGTCTGCTGGAACATATGTATACGGGGATGAATGATAACGAATATATGGCATGCGTAGAACTAGGGATAAACTTTGCCCACATACGAGCTAAATCCATGACGGTGCTCAACCCGCTGCGAAGAGTCGACGAACGCATCATGGACGATGCAGACTTGGCAGGTCCTCTACTCTTCATCATATGTTTTGGTACCTTCTTGCTTTTCGTGAGTAGTCAATTCATCGAAGCTGTTATATCCCTTGACCAGCAATATTGGCGTAGTCTGGCAAACCTCAATTCGGTTATATCTACGGCGTCGGACTTCTTGGCTCTGGTTCCATCTACACTCTCCTTAACCTCATGTCAGAGCAGGGAATCGACGCGTACCGAGTTGTCTCTGTGCTGGGATACTGCCTACTACCAATGGTCGGCGTAGGCGCGATCAGCGTCATGATTACCCTCGAGTGCGTCTACCAAAATCTACACTGCCGTTCTAATACTAATTCTCCTTTCGCTCAGCGGAATGATCGGTTACGTCCTCTCCACGCTCTCGGTACTTTGGTGTACATGGTCTGCATCCACGATCTTTGTGGCTGTCCTACGCATGTCAGAACAGCGGCTTCTCGTTGCGTACCCAGTTGGCCTCCTTTACGGCTGTTTCGCCCTCCTCAGTGTATTTAATGTTGGCTCTGGTACTGGTGCCAAGTAGGCTGGATTTTGCTCGAATCTGAAAACCACCCACGCGATAATCTATTTCTTGGTGATCGTTATTATTTGGAAGTATTGTACATGAATAAGTTTACACAGAACTGCAAATAACCCGAAAACAACGTGACATGTCAAGAAATCCGAGGATGTGAGAGGAATAGAAGTAATGATGATCAAGGTGCCAAAGATGGTTCGACGAGACTTTCAACCTTCAACTGCTTGCTGTATAGCTTCAACAACGCCTTCATGATCTCCTCCGTTGGCATCGTAGCATACTCATGCACATACTGCGGCAGCGAATCTTCCAAGCTGAAGCCAGCAGTCTTCATGAAGAAGGGATGCATGACATCAGGCGTCGCCTCGCCCAGCTGCCGTAACGTCAGTCTCTCGATCGTCCGCTGCCTTGGACGATACGAGATCCCTGCGGCTTTCTTACTGGACGGCAGGCCTGGAGAAGGAGGGCGAGATTGAGGAGGTTTGTCTTCGACGGGGCTGGAAGTGGTAGGGAACTTGATGGCGGGAATTGCTGTACTCGAAGACTGAGATGATGTGGAGATGGGGGATATGACGAAGTCTGAACCGGTGGGCGAGGTGGTGCTGAATCTTGAGGGCGTAGATTTGGTATGTTGCAACGACATACGCTTGGCAGCGGGAGGGGAGACAGGCGGAGGAGAAGTCAGACGGGTTCGCGCTGGAACAGCATCCTTGTCGATTTGCAGAGGCTCTGGAATCTTACTTCGTCGGAGAGCTGTACTATGAGACAGTCCAGTGGCCGCTCGCACGTCGGCAGACGCTTGAACTTGGTCCATTTCTCGGGTGAAGGTTTTCCGCAAAAGGGTGAGCCACGAGTACAGCGACATGTTGAGCGTGATGTAGATATCTTCTTCTCGAACACCGGCTGCGTTGGTGAATTTGCTCGTAAAGTCATAGGGCAGAACCCGCTGACCATCTTCGGAGGTCTCGTCACTGTGCATTTGCATCGTCATTGAGGGGAGACTGAAGATGGTTGCTTGTGTCGCGTTTCCTGTCAACAACGTCAGCCATTCTTGGCATTGTGTAGGTGGTGTGGATTGTTTAGAGACGAGAGAATAGTTGAGTGAGGTGATCTTGGAGATGGAGATGGTAGTGAACGAGAGCTGTAGATCGCGAGCTGGTGGGACGGTTTCTGATTCTACAACACGATCTAGGCGTGCATGCAGGTTAGAGCCTATGAACTGGGCGAGCTCGGGATCCGACATAGTACGAGGGAATACGACGAGACGAAGTGTCCTCAGTTTCAGGCTGAGTCGCTGACCAATAACGCCGTTGAAGCCGGGCTCCTCCATCAATCTGCTTCGTGCAGAGCTGAACATCGCATTGGCGACTTCTGACAGAGCATTGTCTGGTTTGGGAGCGTTCGCCAACCTGAAAGCCCGAGATTCTCTGCGAGCACCCTCCTTTTGTGCTTCGAGTGTGGCTTCAAACTTGTTGCCATAGGCCACGAGCTTGGGCACAGTGCTGACGCTCATGATCGCTGTGACGTCGGTGCCCTTCACTGTGAAGGTGAGGCGAACATTGCGGTTTTCCGGTGCGACTGATGGCGCGAATTTTGACCAATCGTCGTAAATGCGGATATCGAGTGGTTCCGCGCTACAATCTCATAAGCAATAGAATGGTGTAGTTGTTGTGCACGTACGTACCGATATACGAGCAACTTCTGATATTCTGAGTCAAGATCAATGACCAGAGGACCACTAGTCATCTGGAGGTCCAACAGCCGACTACCACTGTTTGAAGGAGAGTACCTTTCCTTTCGGGTAGTCTGGAACAAGAAGTTGGGTACTGTGATTTGGCCGGTGATGTTACCAGTAGCAATCGCAGTAACCTGCGAGACAGACAAGCATAGCTCAGATAACTCTTCCATCAGCCTCGTGCGGAGTATAGCATCCCGTAGATCCAGCTGTATTGAAGTGATCGACTGTCCGAGGTCGACATCTAAACGAACTTCCCTCAGACGAAGGACAACCGCAGTGGTAAGCTCCTGGCTGGTAGGAGGAGCAGACGCTGTAGTTGCGTGACTGCTTGTCCGCGTCCCAAGACCTCCCGGAGTAGAGGGTGGTGCATTGATGATGGGTATCCGGTCGAGCCATACCGCCTTGAAACACATTATGTCCTGAAGCCTCGAAAAGCGCACTCCTCCAGAGAACTCTGTATCACAGACGACTGAAACGGAGCTGACAGTGGACCCTCGCGCCTTCGCAAAGTCGACTGTAAATGCGAGGTTACGAGCGTGCAGCCGCACACAATCTTCGCTGAGGAAGCCGTGTTTGAGACCCGCGGTGAGTCCTCCGACGCTTCCGCTGAACGTTACTCTGTGTGCGCCTGGAGAGATGTTCACCACAAACCCGCCACTATCCCAGTTCAGGCCTGCAATGACGTTAACATCCGGCTGGCATGTCAATTCGAGCTTCGACTGGTCGATACGTAAACTCAAACTGATACGCATGCTAGACACAGGGCTTGCTGTTTCCTCTTGTTGCAAGTGCGAGGCGATGGTACGAGGGCTGGCAACTAGAGAACGAGTGTCTAGCCTGCTTGCCTGCCGCATCCTATCTTCAATATTCTTCACCAGTTCAGCAATGAAGGGTAGCAGCGTGGGCCGCAGTGTATTCTGGCTGGAGTGTACCGTACTTTTGAAGACAAGAGTCGAAGGTTCCAGCTTTTCTCGTTTTCTACCTAGCTTGTTGGCGATCGGGGTAGCCCTGTACTCGCCCCATACGCTGAAGACAGGGAGAGTGAAGATTTCAACACCCATATCGCGGAACTGGTCGTCCGATTGCTCTCGGGAGAGCGCAGAGATGGCGCGTGCCCTTACTGAATGGGCATGGCTATGGCTGAACATACGGACCCGACCACTTCTGAACGTCAACGCCATGAAGATATTAGACGTTAGAAGCCCGCCATAGTCAGATTCCGCAGGCTCTGTGTCATTCGCGGCTTTGGTCTGGCTGACATTTGTGATACGAGGTCCATTGGCGAAACGTTCCACCCTATCCTTCCCGTAACGATAAACCTCGATCAAAGAGGAGATATAGTTGGGGATAGACGATTCCACATCCAGAATGAATCCGTCCACGTCTGCGCTGATATGCAACTGCCTGCAATCCCCGCGCTGCTCGACCCTCAGCTGAGCGGTCATCTCTGGGTAGAGTAGCCTGTTTCGCGCAGCATGGGTGTCACCCAAGAAGTCACGCTCGCTTGATTGACGGAAGCTGAAGAAAACCCGATTTCAACGAAAAGACCAAATTAAACGAGAAGAACACAAACCTTGATACAAACTGGAACGCAAATCCCTTCATGCTCGCCCTTCCACTATCGCCGAGTCGAGCATCGAACGTGATTGATTTGATAGAGAAGAGGAAAGCTCTGACTGCTCCTTCGTTCTGTTCCTCGGACTG